>JARQOD010002929.1:0-71116 GCA_033576555.1 Oophaga sylvatica
TAGTTTTTTTCTCTGCTCTATAACAAATTTGGGCACGTGCTGAGGTAACACGCTACGTTTTGGGGTTGTTAGGACCCTCTTAAATAAATTTTATAAAAAAGCCGTAGCTGGGGGCAAAAAAAGGGGGAAAAGGGGGAAAGGTTTTCTTTTGGGTGGGGCGTGAGGAGCGGGGTTTTATGGGTTTCGCCGGGGTGCAGCCGGGGGTTTAAATTTTAAAATTTCCCCCACTGCAGGGGCCCTTAGCCAGCACAAAATCCAAGTGACCGTTGGGGAAAATTTTTCCCCCTAGGGGAGTTCCCTGATAAAAAGGGAGGGAAAGGGGGGGGGCCAGAGGTGCAATTCCTAAGGGGAAAAGGGGATATTTAAAAATTTCCTGGGGTTTACGGGGGTGGCGCACCCAGCCGTGTGTTTTGGAAAAATTCCATCACATTGGTGGCGGGGGGGGGCAACCCGGGGGCCCCCCGGGTTTCCCCTTTTGGGGGGGCCGCGGCACCGTTCATCACTTTTTTGGGGGAAAGCGGGGGGGTTTCACAAACCGTACCCCGGGGACCGTGGGGCGGATCGGGGCCCCCTTTTCAAAAGGTGGCAGCGGTGGGTTATAGAGCATTAGTGATCGGGTTTGGAGCAATCATTCCTCTCCAAAAAAAATTGCCGGTTTTCGGGGCCCCGCATCTAAAGTTTTGGGAAAGACCAGTGTTTATTAGTCCTGAGAAAATTTTTTGGGACTTGGGGTTTTCCCCCCCCCTTTCTCTTGTTTTTCACCCTTTTTTTTTATTTGGAAACCATGGCTAAAGAGGAGAAATTTTGGTTCAAAAAGAGAACAGGGACACTCTTGTGGGAAGGGGTGTAAAACCCCTTGACCACAAAACCAAACAAAGCCCCCCTGGCCCCGGCCCCCGAAGGAAAAGGAAGAGGAAAAGGAGCGTGGGGGCGCAGGAGCCGGCCCAAGCCAAGGTGGTGCCGCAGGAGGGAGGGCCCCAAAACCCCGGGTGCTTACACCCCGAGAGAGGTGGGCCCCCTTTCCCGCAGGCGGGGCCCCCGGGGGGGCTAAACCCCTGAAAACCCGGGGGGAAAACCCTGGGGATCCGCAAGCTCAAGAGGGGCCCCAAACCCGCGGGGCAAAACAGCGAGAGGCTGAGAGAACCGAGCGCCAAGCCCAAAAAGGGGGGCCGGGGGAAAGGTGAAGGGCCCAGCGAGAGGTGAAGAGCCCCCGGGGGGGGGTGAGAGGGGCCCGAGCGAGCGGGGAAACCCCCCCGAGAGCCCCTGAGCGGAGAGGGTTTAGCGAGGGGGAATGCCTCCACCGCCCAGGAAATGTGCCCCCGCAAACAAAAGTCCCCCAAACCCCGGGCCCCGGGGGACTTTTTCCCCCGGGTTTGGAAAAAGGGGGGGGGGGACTTGGCACTTTTTGCGGGCCTTTTTTAAAAACTGCAGGGGCTTTCCCCCCTGCCCGCACCAAGGGCCCGGTCTTGGCCCCCGGGCTGAAGGGCAAAGCTTTGGGGCGTTCGCTTTTCCCCGGGGCCCCAAAAAAAGCAGTGATAGAGGCCTTTTTTTAGGCCCTGGGGCCCCAATAAAAATAACCCCTGGGGGATACTGAAAGAAAAACCGGAAAAAAAAAAAGTGGGGCCCCAAAACCCCCCCTTACAGGAGTGGTGCAAGGAAATCCAAACCCCCTTTTACCATGGTTTTATGGACCGATTTACCCCCCATGAGGGCTGAAAAAACCCGAATGTTTAAAGAAACCCTTCCTGCATCTTGCCCAGTGAGGTCCGACAGGGTTAAAACCTTTTTGGGCGAAACCCGGGGGACGGTCACAACACCCCCGGGCGCCGCAGGTATGGGGGCCCCAACCCCGGAAACCCGGGGGTGGGAAAACCCCTCCCCCCCCCTGGGGAGGGGGAACCTGCAAACCCCAAAAACCCCCGCCCCTGCCCCGGGGTTTCCCTTTTTGGGGGGCCCCCCCCCTTTTTTTTCGCAGGCCTAAAACAGACCCCCCCCCGTGTTTTCCTGTAAAAAAGGGCTGGCACCCTCGCGCCACCCCCCCCCCAAGAGGGAGAAGAAAACCCCCCACCAAGGGCCCCCGGGCCCCCAAAAACCCTTTTTCTTTTGGGGGGGTGGTGTGGTGGGGGGGTTGATGACAACGTGCAGGCCCGCCCCCGGGGGGGGGCCCCTCTTGTACAGGCCTCAGGACCCGGGGGGGGCGAAAAATAAACCACCCGAAAATGGCCGGGGCCCCCGAGAGGGTTTTTCCGGGGAAAACCCCCCCTGTCACAGGGGGGGGGGGGGGTTTCCCCCACCCCTTGCCCCCACCCGAGTTTTCATTGGGGCGGGGTACCGGGGGGCGGGTGAAGGAAATGGGGGTGTCCGAAAAAACCTCCCACGGGTGTTTTAATTGGGGACTGATTGGGGGGGATTTGGGGGTACTATGTCCCCGAAAACCCTTCCAATTGAGATTTGGTTTAAAAATTTTTCCTGATTTTTTATGTTGTTTATGATGGGAAACTATTGGTTACCCGCAATGCTTTGGAAGTGAGGATTTGGCCCCCCCCAAATGGGTAACCTTTTTTTCCCTGGACTGATGTTTTTAAGATGTATTGTGCCATCTGAATCTGTTAAAACCCTTTTTCCCCCGTGGTAGATGTGTCCACAAATACAGGAGCGTTCAGCCTCGCTCTTTTCGGGTGAGCGGGTTTTTGGGAAACCCACGGAGCAAGGACAGTGCTAAGGAAAAGGGAGGTGCAGGGAAAAAAGGGGGAAGGTACGCCTTTACACTGACCATGCCAACCCCGGGGAAGGGAAGGCCCTTTTAAATAGAAATGCTCCTGAAGTTGGGGGTGGAGGGGGGTAGAGGCCCCCAGCAGGCAGGTGATGGGGGGATAGAAAAAACCCCCCCGGGGTGCATATGTGCTGTGTCACCCGCAAACAGAGTGCCCGGATCGCAGGTAGCGCCCTGCCATTGGACCCTCTCCGCTACGGGAGACTGAACCAGAGGTGGACCCAGAGCGGCCCCGAGGGTCCCGTGAGGAAGGAACCCGACGTCACTTCTGGCTGCCTCCAGCCAGGAGTTTCCAGGCCGCTCTGCACTCAGAGGGCGGCCTGGAGAACTTGAGACACCTCGCCGAGACGCCCACCTCCGTGACTGATAAGGAGAGGTGTTCTGGAACGAGGAAGGTTTTGTACCGGAAGACCGTACCCGGAGATTCCCAAAAGGAGTGGTGAGGGGGAAACGGCTGGTCTTTCCCGCACCAGTTCGAGGGATTTTGTTGAGGATTGCCCATGAGATTCCATTGCTGGAACTTGGGGATTAGCAAAACTAAGGCACGGCTGTCTAAAACACTTTTTATTGGCCCAAGATGGGGACAGATGTGACTAACTACTGCCCTCCGTATCACCTGTCGAAGAGTGGGGAAGGGCGGGGCGTTCTTAAGGCCCCCCTGATCCCGTTGCCAGTGATAGAGGAGCCTTTCCAGAGGTCGCGGTGGACATTGTGGGCCCGCTGGCCGTCCCCAGCAGCTCTGGAAAGCAATAATCCTGCTGGGGTTTAGATACGCTACCGGTACCCGGGGGGGTTTGTTTCTTCCTCAACTAGGGCAGATAAGGTGGCAGAGGGCACTGGTGACCATTTTTCACAGGTAGGTTTTCCCCGGGAGATGTTTTCCGATAAGGGGGACCCTTTATGTCTCGCCAATGAAGGCTTCTGCAGCAAAATGCGGTGACGGTATGGTACGAGTGCGTATCACCCACAGACCAATGGTTTTGGTGAGCGCTTTAACGGTACCCTCAAACAGATGCTCCGCATGCTGGTTGAGACCCAGGGGGACGGAGGGGAGCAGGTACCCCCCAAACCCCTGCTATTTGCCTCAGAGAATCCCGAGGCCTCGACGGGGTTCTCCCCCTTCGAGCTCCTGTATGGTAGGGAGGTCGGGGACCCCTGGGGTTGTAAGAGAATCCTGGGGAAGATGAGAAACCCCACGGAAGTGTCCATGTGGGATTATGTATGCGCTTCGCGAAAGATGCAGACCTTGACCAGTTGGTGCATGACAACTTGACGCAGGTCAGGTGACCAAAACATGGTACGCCAGAACGCCCGGGAGGGAAACCTCGGTGGGTCAAAAGGTGTGGGTGCTGGTCCCCGTACCAAAGGATAAGCTTCAGGCAGCCGGGGAAAGGGCCCCTTTTCGTGTGCCCAACAGCTCAACCCAGCCACTACGTGGTCACGCTTGACCACACCGGGGTAGGCGCAAGGCCTTTCACGTAACATGATGAAGGCCCATCCGAAGGAAGCCGCGTCCTACCGGTCTGAAATCTGCCCGAGGCGGGGAAGAGGATCCCCCTTAGACATGCTGGCCCCAAACTAATGCCAATGGGGCCATTGAGGCATGGAGGGTAAATGCCTCGCTAACCGCCTCCCAGCGGTGAGTTGCTGACCACTCTGGAATCCTTTGGGCCCTGTTCACTACCCGACCCGGAAGGACCAAGTTGGCAGTCCCCCGGGTGGACACCGGGAATACGCCCCCTTCGGCGGCCCTTATCGGGGTCTCTGAGGAAGTGCAGCAGATTATGCGCCAGGAGATCCATGAGTGTTGCGCTGGGGGGATCCGGCAGTCCAAAAGCGGTGGGCCTCCCTGTGTTCCGTGCCAAAAAAGGATGGACCACCCGGTTCTGCGTGGAATACAGGGGGCTCAACGCCATCAAATACCTCTGTGCGCACCCATGCCATGATCGAGGATCTGTGGAGGGTTGGCGAATGCCCAAGTAATTCCATCATGGATCTGAGCCGGGTCTGGCAGATTCCCCGGCCCTGCGGGCAGGGAAACTGCTTTTTCACCCTTTTGACTTAGAGTCCACAGTCATGCCTTTGGGATGAAGAATGCCCCTGCCACTTTTCAGGGATGGTCAACCACCTGTTGGGACTGGGAGGAGTACGCTGTGGGTTCCTGGTTGACATTGCCGGGCTTCATTCCACCCGGGAGGAACACTTCCATCTCCGGAGGGCTCAAGCGTATTCACCGGAGGTCTGACCATAAGCCCCGGGAAAATGCCAGATGGGCATGAGGGAGGTCCATCCTGGGGCCCCGGGTAGGCGGGGTTCCATGAGTCCAGAGCCCGAGAAAGTGGGCCCATCGTGCCGGCCCACCCCCGGACCAAAAAGCGGTGAAGTCCTTCCTGGGCACTGCAGGGTACTATAGGCGTTTCGTACGAACTATAGGGCCCTTGCAAAACCCTTGACGGACCCCACCAAGGGCGGTTACCCCCAAACAGTCAATGGACAGTGGCTGTGAGGCGGCTATTCCGATTTTGAAAACAGCCCTGTGCAGCTCTCCCCGTGTTGGAGCCGTCGACAGCAGTCGGCCTTCTGGTACAGACTGAGCCAGTGAATTTGGCCCCCGGTGCTGTTCCAGCCAGGTTGATTCGGGGGACCAGGAGCACCCCGTGTTGTACCTGAGCCGGAAACTTCTGCCAAGGGAAATGGCATACTCCACCATCGAGAAGGAGTGCTGGCCATGGTCTGGGCACTGCAACGTTTGCGCCCTACCTGTACGGGCGCACCTTCAAGGTGGTCACCGACCACAACCCTCTGAGCTGGCTGCACACAGTGTCCGGAACCAATGGTAGGTTGCTACGCTGGAGCCTTGCCCTGCAGCAGTATGATTTTGCCGTACAACACAGAAAGGCAGTGATCATGGGAATGCTGATGGGTTATCACGACGTGGCGAACCCGCTGAGGTGCGCATGTCGGATTACCGAGAGGTCATGCTCCGTAGCGCCCTCTAAAGGGGGGGAGGTGTGATGATACTGAAGCTTCATTTCTGGTGCTGTTTCCAGAACTCTCCCCCAGTACTACAACCCCCCACCGTTTGCAAGCACAGGGCAAACTACCCCTCCCTCCTTTTCTCTGCAGCTCACGCTTCCCTTCCCCCCTGTCAACCTGCAGTCAAGCTCAGTGTAACTTGAGCTGCCAGTGCTGGAAGTTTTCCGCTTCACCGCAGGGGTCCGCATTGTCCGAACACGTGCTTTCTTCCTATAGCAGCCATGTTGTAGTATTCATTCTTTTTTTTGGTTAATAACACGGTGGGAGCATTCGCTAGAAACACGAAAGTTACTGTGTTGAACCATGCGCGATGGGCATCGTTCCGTGGTACTGGTAAACCCGTAACCCCAACAGAACCCGAGAAATGGAATTCTCGGGTTCTGTTGGGGTTACGGGTTTACCAGTACCACGGGAACGATGCCCATCGGCGCATGGTTCAACACAGTAACTTTCGTGTTTCTAGCGAATGCTCCCACCGTGTTATTAACCAAAAAAAGAATGAATACTACAAACATGGCTGCTATAGGAAGAAAGCACGTGTTCGGACAATGCAGGACCCCTGCGGTGAAGCGGGGAAAACTTCCAGCACTGGCGCTCAAGTTACACTGAGCTTGACTGCAGGTTGACAGGGGGGCAAGGGAAGCGTGAGCTGCAGAGAAAAGGAGGGAGGGGTAGTTTGCCCTGTGCTTGCAAACGGTGGGGGGTTGTAGTACTGGGGGGAGAGTTCTGGAAACAGCACCAGAAATGAAGCTTCAGTATCATCACACCTCCCCCTTTAGAGGGCGCTACGGAGGCATGACCTCGGTAATCCGACATGCGCACCTCAGCGGGTTCGCCACGTCGTGATAACCCATCAGCATTCCCATGATCACTGCCTTTCCCTCGCGGCACCGTTCATCACAGCACGTTCCTCCGTCTGCTGTTAGCGCTCTCATACGGAGCTGGCTGCTGCAGGACACTGTCCTCCGTTTGCTGTTAGCGCTCTCATACGGAGCGGCTGCTGCAGGACACGTTCCTCCGTCTGCTGTTAGCGCTCTCATACGGAGCCGGCTGCTGCAGGACATGGTCCCCGGTCTGCTGTTAGCGCTCTCATATGGAGCCGGCTGCTGCAGGACATGTGTAGCCCAGCTTCGCAGGCACACATGAAAATCCAGGAGAGTGCACAGGAAGGTAACAGCCAAAGCTTGATATGCATTCACTGTCACTCACACTTTCAGACACACCACTGGGATATAAGAGGGAGTAACACGTAGCAGAGTCAGATAGTTTCCTGTCACAGGACAGTTGAGATCATTCAGTCTGTTTCCTGTCTGAGGACAGTGCAGTGCAGTTCTGTGTCAGTCCAGTCTGGACTTGGAGGATACAGAGAGCTGTTCAGTAAGCTCTGGACAAGCTGACTATTCCATCGATGCTACAAGTGCTTATGATCAGAGCAGCAGGACGAAGGGCGCAGTGGAGAAGATAAAGGCTAGTGCTTCAGGTACCAAATTATCTGCACTAAATCACCGGACACCGGGTCCGAAGCATTACTAGAGTTTCAAGCTTAGTAACAAGATAACCGGAAGCATCTGGACTACAGGTCGCAGAGAGCAGCCCTAAGTGTCGATACGTAACCGGAGACAGGGAAAACGGGTCTAGCCTGATCAGCAAATATAGACTTAGTTTTCACCACTTAGAAGTTTCCACCACAATGTTGGCCGGGCAGTACAGCTATTGAGAGAGCTGGGGATTCAGAATTAGCTTCGCCTCACGCAAGTTGGATTCACATGTATATGGAAGTAAAGGAGGCCTCTAACCTGCTCGGCTGCTACCCGAATGTGCACTCTCCACCCCGACCAGCTCCCCGGGACCTGCCTTAACCACCTGCAAGTAAAGGTATGGAAAGAAGCTGCACTGTGTGTGACTGAATTCTTACTACACCCTGCATCATCATCACTATAGACTTTCAGGGACCCGTCTCACCTGTGGGAGACTCACCACCCAGCTGCCCCATAACATTCCCCTGTGAAAGTCCTCATAGCAGCGCTGGTTCAATTAACCAGATACCACAGGTGGCGTCACGAACTACCTATTCTAACAATCCCCTGTAAATATCCCCCATTGCACGACCGCCAGGGCCACGGACCGAGCCACCGCTACCAGTGACAACTCCCATAGATTTCCATGGGCTCGGCTCCGAGTACCCATAGCCTTGGTATCCACTTATGTGGTGCGAGTCAATTACTTGGCGTCACGAACAGGATACGAAACTTGCAAAATTGTAAGCCCTGTGTGCCTATATCGAACTGTTTGCTGTGTGTCACTTTTGGCGCCAAAATACCGCCATCTTACCGCCATATTGGCGCCCTGAGGCGCTGGTGAAGAAGGTGGGCGTACATTCGTGGGCGTGTACCCCCTGAAGCGCGAAAGATATGGCCGCCCTCTCCAAATGTTACTACAATGTGCGGTCCTGCCCCTCAGCTAAAGAAATCCGCCTCCTCTTCATCCTCTATTCGAAGAGGAGGAGACGCAATCCCGCCTCCACGGAAGAGACCAGACTGTCCCAGAAAAGAATTACAGCCTGGCTTGGGACGAGATGGCGGAAGGACAGGAGAATCTGTGCCCAGTACCGGAAGATTTTCTGCCTGTGCCGAAGCTGTCCCGGATAGGGACACCGACCCCGCTATAGTGGAGCTGCGGAAGGAGAACGAGGAGCTTAGAAGGAAGCTCCAGAGTCGCGCTGATCTACAGGAGACGGGGAGACACTGGCGAGCCCAAACACAGCGGCTGCTGTGGGACGCAGTGTTCTCTCCTACAAGCCACGGGCTGTCTCCTGAATTCCTGAAATCGCTGCTGGAGAAGGCCGAGGGACGACCGGAGGTTACCGCCGAGAGTGCTGTACCTGATCCCACCGCTGCGGAGGTGGAGGAGAAGGAGACTGAGGAGGTATTGCCCGGACCGGAGTGCCCGTCAGGCCAGGAGGCCGCAGCAGAGTACCGCTCCCCGGTAAGGTCACCGGAGGGGTCCCAGCCATCGCTGCCGGAAGTCGACTGGGACGAGATGGAGCGATTGGATGACGTCACCTACGCCGTGCAGTGAGAAGCGAGTGGCGCCGTCGTGAGGAAGAGCAGCAACGCCAAAAACAGCAGGAAGAAAGAGACATCCAGCGGTCCCGACAGAAGCAGCATGAGGAATTCATATCTGACAAGGAGACCGTTCGCCGGGAGAAAGGTACCTTACGGGAACCGCGGCGGCAGGGGTGTGTTACAGAGTTCCAGCTCCGCAAGGGCTGGGGCTTCATCAGAGAACCGGGCCTCTATGCAGGGGTCTTTGTCAGCCGCAGGGACGTAGAATCCCACCTGCCCATCGGTCACACCGGGGAGGGACCTGATTAATGGGGATGTTGTGAGCTACACCCGACACTGGGGCATGAAGGGGTGGTATGCCCTGAATGTCTCCATCATTAGTGACCCCGTCCCCGACGCCGGTACCGAAGCGTCCCAGTTCAGAGCTCCCGCCGCACCAGGCCGTGCCCCAGCATCACCCCCTGCTCAGCAAACAACAAAGTTCCCTGCAACGCAATTTGCGACTCGTACTGGATCGCAACCGGATGATGCGACCACAGTCAAATCGCAGCCCCAGCCTGCATCTAAATATTTGCCTGAGACACCCGATGCGTCCCAGATGGTTCGCACAAGGACTGTGGCCACTCAAACTCAGATATCGGGCCATGACTTGTTTGTTATGGGATCCAAAGAGCATCACGTTGTTCCAGCCCCGGGGGTGGAAGATGTCAGTGAAAGTTTGTAAAAGTGAAGACCGGTAGGACCCAGACAGGGGTTTACCGCATTCCAGTAACTGTAGAAAGTTTTGAAATGAAAATTGCATTTTTGCACTTTATTATTGTATACTGATGTTTTATATATGGAATAGAATACCCGGCTGGGTACCAGAAGAAAATTTGAAAAGTTGAGTGCATAGTTTTGCATAAAATACCCTGGTTGGGTAAAGTGGAAGTTAAAAACAAGTAAAGTGAATACTTGAAGTATATATATAGATATATAATGTGAATATTGAAGTGAAATGTATATATGTGTCTTTAACCATGCCAATGGACTGAGAGGCTGTGGACTATGCCAGCCCAAGAACTGATTCTTGTAAATAGTTGCACCATGGTGCCTTATCTTGGTTTGACATGAAACCATTACTATCAACCTCTGAAGAAAAACCCGTATGGTGGGCCTAGAGTGAGGTCTGCAGTCAGAAGTCCTGCAGCCCACCCAGGACCCACGTGGGAGGTTTTTGGTGCGGGTCCTCCACAAGTATCCTGTATATATGAAAATGTCTTGATATTTTGATACTTTTGTATTTTCCTATTGTACAAATTGTAACGTTCAAGAATCCTCACCTCCCGGATGGGATGAGTTTGAATTATTGTTATTGCAAAACAAAATGTTTCTTTTTGTCTTTTACAGCCTGGGAGTGCTGTGTTTTACCAAGGGGGGATGTGTAGCCCAGCTTCGCAGGCACACATGAAAATCCAGGAGAGCGCACAGGAAGGTAACAGCCAAAGCTTGATATGCATTCACTGTCACTCACACTTTCAGACACACCCACTGGGATATAAGAGGGAGTGACACGTAGCAGAGTCAGATAGTTTCCTGTCACAGGACAGTTGAGATCATTCAGTCTGTTTCCTGTCTGAGGACAGTGCAGTGCAGTTCTGTGTCAGTCCAGTCTGGACTTGGAGGATACAGAGAGCTGTTCAGTAAGCTCTGGACAAGCTGACTATTCCATCGATGCTACAAGTGCTTATGATCAGAGCAAGAGCAGGACGAAGGGCGCAGTGGAGAAGATAAAGGCTAGTGCTTCAGGTACCAAATTATCTGCACTAAATCACCGGACACCGGGTCCGAAGCATTACTAGAGTTTCAAGCTTAGTAACAAGATAACCGGAGGCATCTGGACTACAGGTCGCAGAGAGCAGCCCTAAGTGTCGATACGTAACCGGAGACAGGGAAAACGGGTCTAGCCTGATCAGCAAATATAGACTTAGTTTTCACCACTTAGAAGTTTCCACCACAATGTTGGCCGGGCAGTACAGCTATTGAGAGAGCTGGGGATTCAGAATTAGCTTCGCTTCACGCAAGTTGGATTCACATGTATATGGAAGTAAAGGAGGCCTCTAACCTGCTCGGCTGCTACCCGAATGTGCACTCTCCACCCCGACCAGCTCCCCGGGACCTGCCTTAACCACCTGCAAGTAAAGGTATGGAAAGAAGCTGCACTGTGTGTGACTGAATTCTTACTACACCCTGCATCATCATCACTATAGACTTTCAGGGACCCGTCTCACCTGTGGGAGACTCACCACCCAGCTGCCCCATAACATCCCCTGTGAAAGTCCTCATAGCAGCGCTGGTTCAATTAACCAATACCACAGGTGGCGTCACGAACTACCTATTCTAACAATCCCCTGTAAATATCCCCCATTGCACGACCGCCAGGGCCACGGACCGAGCCACCGCTACCAGTGACAACTCCCATAGATTTCCATGGGCTCGGCTCCGAGTACCCCATAGCCTTGGTATCCACTTATGTGGTGCGAGTCAGACACGTTCCTCCGTCTGCTGTTAGCGCTCTCATACGGAGCCGGCTGCTGCAGGACACTGTCCCCCGTCTGCTGTTAGCGCGCTCATACGGAGCCGGCTGCTGCAGGACACTGTCCCCCGTCTGCTGTTAGCGCTCTCATACGGAGTCGACTGCTGCAGGACACTTGTCCCCCGTCTGTTGATAGCGCTCTCATACAGAGCCGGCTGCTGCAGGACACGGTCCCCCGTCTACTGTTATCGCTCTCATACGGAGCCGGCTGCTGCAGGACACCGTCCCCCCCCCGTCTGCTGTTAGCGCGCTCACACAGAGCCGGCTGCTGCAGGACACGGTCCTCCGTCTGCTGTTAGCATGCTCATACGGAGCCGGCTGCTGCAGGACACTGTCCCCCGTCTGCTGTTAGCGCTCTCATACGGAGCCGGCTGCTGCAGGACACTTGTCCCCCGTCTGGTGTTAGAGCTCTCATACGGAGCCGGCTACTGCAGGACACGGTCCCCCGTCTGCTGTAAGCGCTCTCATACGGAGCCGGCTGCTGCAGGACACCGTCCCCCCCGTCTGCTGTTAGCGCGCTCATACAGAGCCGGCTGCTGCAGGACACGGTCGTCCGTCTGCTGTTAGCGCTCTCATACGGAGCCGGCTGCTGCAGGACACGTTCCCCCGTCTGCTGTTAGCGTTCTCATGCGGAGCCGGCTGCTGCAGGACACGGTCCCCCCGTCTGCTGTTAGCGCTCTCATACGGGGCCGGCCGCTGCAGGACACGTTCCCCCGTCTGCTGTTAGCGCTCTCATACGGAGCAGGCTGCTGCAGGACACGGTCCCCCTTCTGCTGTTAGCTCTCTCATACGGAGCCAGCTGCTGCAGGACACGTTCCTCCGTCTGCTGTTAGCGCTCTCATACGGAGCCGGCTGCTGCAGGACACGGTCCCCCGTCTGCTGTTAGCGCTCTCATACGGAGAGGGCTGCTGCAGGACACGTTCCTCCGTCTGCTGTTAGCGCTCTCATACGGAGCCGGCTGCTGCAGGACACTGTCCTCCGTCTGCTGTTAGCGCTCTCATACGGAGCCGGCTGCTGCAGGACACGGTCCACCGTCTGCTGTTAGCGCTCTCATACGGAGCCGGCTGCAGCAGGACACGTTCCTCCGTCTGCTGTTAGCGCTCATACGGAGCCGGCTGCTGCAGGACACGGTCCTCCGTCTGCTGTTAGCGCGCTCATACGGAGCCGGCTGCTGCAGGACACTGTCCCCGTCTGCTGTTAGTTCTCTCATACGGAGCCGGCTGCTGCAGATACGGTCCCCCGTCTGCTGTTTAGCGCTCATACGGAGCGGCTGCTGCAGGACACGGTCCCCCGTCTGTGTTAGCGCGCTCATACAGAGCCGGCTGCTGCAGGACACGGTCCCCGTCTGCTGTTAGCGCTCTCATACGGAGCCGGCTGCTGCAGGACACTGTCCCCCGTTGTGTTAGCGCTCTCATACGGAGCCGGCTGCTGCAGGACACGGTCCCCCGTCTGCTGTTAGCGCGCTCATACGGAGCCGGCTGCTGCAGGACACGTCCCCGTCTGCTGTTAGCGCGCTCATACGGAGGCCGGCTGCTGCAGGACACGTTCCCCCGTTGCTGTTAGCGCTCTCATACGGAGCTGGCTGCTGCAGGACACTGTCCCCGTCTGTGTTAGCGCTCTATACGGAGCGGCTGCTGCAGGACACGGTCCCCGTCTGGTTGTTAGCGCTCTCATACGGAGCCCGGGTGCTGCAGGACACGGTCCCCCGTCTGCTGTTAGCGCTGCTCATACGGAGCCGGCTGCTGCAGGACATGGTCCCCGTCTGCTGTTAGCGCTCTCATACGGAGCCGGCTGCTGCAGGACACGTCCCCGTCTGCTGTTAGCGCTCTCATACGGAGCTGGCTGCTGCAGGACACTGTCCCCGTCTGCTTTAGCGCTCTCATATGGAGCCGGCTGCTGCAGGACACGTTCCTCCATCTGCTGTTAGCGCTCTCATACGGAGCCGGCTGCTGAGGACACGGTCCCCGTCTGCTGTTATGCGCTCTCATACGGAGCCGGCTGCTGCAGGACACGTTCCTCCATCTGCTGTTAGCGCTCTCATACGGAGCCGGCTGCTGCAGGACACTGTCCCCGTCTGCTGTTAGTCTCTCATACGGAGCCGGCTTCTGCAGGACACTGTCCCCCGTCTGGTGTTAGCGCTCTCATACAGAGTCGGCTGCTGCAGGACACGGTCCCCCGTTGCTGTTAGCGCTCATCAGACCGGAGCGGGTGCTGCAGGACACCGTCCCCCCGTCTGCTGTTAGCGCTCTCATACAGAGCCGGCTGCTGCAGGACACGGTCCCCGTCTGCTGTTAGCGCGCTCATACGGAGCCGGCTGCTGCAGGACACGGTCCCCGTCTGCTGTTAGCGCGCTCATACGGAGCCGGCTGCTGCAGGACACTGTCCACCGTCTGCTGTTAGCGCTCTCATACGGAGCCGGCTGCTGCAGGACACGTTCCTCCGTCTGCTGTTAGCGCTCTCATACAGAGCCGGCTGCTGCAGGACAGGTCCCCCGTCTGCTGTTAGCGCTCTCATACGGAGCCGGCTGCTGCAGGACACGTTCCCCCGTCTGCTGTTAGCGCTCTCATACGGAGCCGGCTGCTGCAGGACACGTTCCCCGTCTGCTGTTAGCGCGCTCATACGGAGCCGGCTGCTGCAGGACACGTCCCCCGTCTGCTGTTAGCGCTCATACGAGCGGCTGCTGCAGGACACGGACCCCCGTCTGCTGTTAGCGCTCTCATACGGAGCCGGCTGCTGCGGAAGCCCGGTCCCCCGTCTGCTGTGACGGCTCATCGGCCGGCTGCTGCAGGACCGTCCCCCGTCTGCTGTTAGCCTCTCATACGGAGCCGGCTGCTGCAGGACACGGTCCCCCGTTCGTCTGATACGACCGCTCATACGGACCGGCCCGCTGCTGCAGGACCGTCCCCAGTCTGCTGTTAGCGCTCAACGGTGCCGCTGCTGCTTAGGACACTTCGCCGCGTCTGTGTTAGCGCTCTCATACGAGCCGTGCTCTGCAGGCACCGGTCCCACCCGTCTGCTGTTAGCGCCTCATACGGAGCCGGCTGCTGCAGGACACCGTTCCCGTCTGTGTTAGCGCTCGTCATACGGAGCGGCTGCTGCAGGCACGTCCCCCGTCCCCCGTCTGCTGTTAGCGCTCTCATACGGAGCCGGCTGCTGCAGGACACGGTCCCCCGTCTGCTGTTAGCGCTCTCATACGGAGCCGGCTGCTGCAGGACACGTCCCCCGTCTGCTGTTAGCGCTCTCATACGGAGCGGCTGCTGCAGGACACGGTCCCCCGTCTGCTGTTAGCGCTCTCATACGGAGCCGGCTGCTGCAGGACACGGTTCCCCCGTCTGCTGTTAGCGCTCTCATACGGAGCCGGCTGCTGCAGGACACGGTCCCCCGTCTGCTGTTAGCGCTCTCATACGGAGCCGGCTGCTGCAGGACACGTCCCCGTCTGCTGTTAGCGCTCTCATACGGAGCCGGCTGCTGCAGGACACGTCCCCCGTCTGCTGTTAGCGCTCTCATACGGAGCCGGCTGCTGCAGGACACGGTCCCCCGTCTGCTGTTAGCGCTCTCATACGGGCCGGCTGCTGCAGGACACGGTCCCCGTCTGCTGTTAGCGCTCTCATACGGAGCCGGCTGCTGCAGGACACGGTCCCCCGTCTGCTGTTAGCGCTCTCATACGGAGCCAGGCTGCTGCAGGACACGGTCCCCGTCTGCTGTTAGCGCTCTCATACGGAGCCGGCTGCTGCAGGACACGGTCCCCGTCTGCTGTTAGCGCTCTCATACGGAGCCGGCTGCTGCAGGACACGTCCCCCGTCTGCTGTTAGCGCTCTCATACGGAGCCGGCTGCTGCAGGACACTGTCCCCGTCTGCTGTTAGCGCTCTCATACGGAGCCGGCTGCTGCAGGACACGGTCCCCCGTCTGCTGTTAGCGCTCTCATACGGAGCCGGCTGCTGCAGGACACGTTCCCCGTCTGCTGTTAGCGCTCTCATACGGAGCCGGCTGCTGCAGGACACGGTCCCCCGTCTGCTGTTAGCGCTCTCATACGGAGCGGCTGCTGCAGGACACGTCCCCGTCTGCTGTTAGCGCTCTCATACGGAGCCGGCTGCTGCAGGACACTGTCCCCGTTTGCTGTTAGCGCTCTCATACGGAGCCGGCTGCTGCAGGACACGTCCCCCGTCTGCTGTTAGCGCTCTCATACGGAGTCGGCTGCTGCAGGACACGTCCCCCGTCTGCTGTTAGCGCTCTCATACGGAGCCGGCTGCTGCAGGACACGTCCCCCTCTGCTGTTAGCGCTCTCATACGGAGCCGGCTGCTGCAGGACACGTCCCCGTCTGCTGTTAGCGCGCTCATACGAGCCGGCTGCTGCAGGACACGGTCCCCGTCTGCTGTTAGCGCTCATACGGAGCCGGCTGCTGCAGGACACTGTCCCCGTCTGCTGTTAGCGCTCTCATACGGAGCCGGCTGCTGCAGGACACTTGTCCCCCGTCTGCTGTTAGCGCTCTCATACGAGCCGGCTGCTGCAGGACACGGTCCCCCGTCTGCTGTTAGCGCCTCTACGGAGCCGGCTGCTGCAGGACACGTCCCCGTCTGCTGTTAGCGCTCTCATACGGAGCCGGCTGCTGCAGGACACTGTCCTCCGTCTGCTGTTAGCGCCTCATACGGAGCCGGCTGCTGCAGGACACTGTCCCCGTCTGTGTTAGCGCTCTCATACGGAGCCGGCTGCTGCGGACACGTCCCCGTCTGCTGTTAGCGCTCTCATACGGAGCCGGCTGCTGCAGGAACTGTCCCCCGTCTGGCTGTTAGCGCTCTCATACGGAGCGGCTGCTGCAGGACACGGTCCCCCGTCTGCTGTTAGCGCTCTCATACGGAGCCGGCTGCTGCAGGACACGGTCCCCCGTCTGCTGTTAGCGCGCTCATACAGAGCCGGCTGCTGCAGGACACGGTCCTCCGTCTGCTGTTAGCGCGCTCATACGAGCTGGCTGCTGCAGGACACTGTCCCCGTATGCTGTTAGCACTCTTCATACGGAGCCGGCTGCTGCAGGACACTGTCCCTCGTCTGCTGTTAGCGCTCTCATACGGAGCCGGCTGCTGCAGGACACTGTCCCCCGTCTGGTGTTAGCGCTCTCATACGGAGCCGGCTGCTGTAGGACACGGTCCCCCGTCTGCTGTTATCGCTCATACGGAGCCGGCTGCTGCTAGGACACGGTCCTCCGTCTGCTGTTAGCGCGCTCATACGGAGCCGGCTGCTGCAGGACACTGTCCTCCGTCTGCTGTTAGTTCTCTCATACGGAGCCGGCTGCTGCAGAATACGGTCCCCCGTCTGCTGTTATAAGCGCTCATACGGAGCCGGCTGCTGCAGGACATGGTCCCCCGTCTGCTGTTAGCGCGCTCATACAGAGCCGGCTGCTGCAGGACACGGTCCCCCGTCTGCTGTTAGCGCTCTCATACGGAGCCGGCTGCTGCAGGACACTGTCCCCCGTGCTGCTGTTAGCGCTCTCATACGGAGCCAGCTGCTGCAGGACACGGTCCCCCGTCTGCTGTTAGCGCGCTCATACGGAGCCGGCTGCTGCAGGACACGTTCCCAGTCTGCTGTTAGCGCTCTCATACGGAGCCGGCTGCTGCAGGACACTGCCCCCGTCTGCTGTTAGCGCTCTCATACGGAGCCGGATGCTGCAGGATACTTGTCCCCCGTCTGGTGTTAGCGCTCTTATACGGAGCCGGCTGCTGCAGGACACGGTCCCCCGTCTGCTGTTAGCGCTCTCATACGGAGCCGGCTGCTGCAGGACACCGTCTCCCCGTCTGGCTGTTAGCGCGCTCATACAGAGCCGGCTGCTGCAGGACAACGGACCTCCGTCTGCTGTTAGCGCGCTCATACGGAGCTGGCTGCTGCAGGACACTGTCCCCGTATGCTGTTAGCACTCTCATACGGAGCCGGCTGCTGCAGGACACTGTCCCTCGTCTGCTGTTAGCGCTCTCATACGGAGCCGGCTGCTGCAGGACACTGCCCCCGTCTGGTGTTAGCGCTCTCATACGGAGCCGGCTGCTGTAGGACACGGTCCCCCGTCTGCTGTTATCACTCATACGGAGCCGGCTGCTGCAGGACACGGTCCTCCGTCTGCTGTTAGCGCGCTCATACGGAGCCGGCTGCTGCAGGACACTGTCCTCCGTCTGCTGTTAGTTCTCTCATACGGAGCCGGCTGCTGCAGTATACGGTCCCCCATCTGCTGTTATAGCGCTCATACGGAGCCGGCTGCTGCAGGACACGGTCCCCCGTCTGCTGTTAGCTCGCTCATACAGAGCCGGCTGCTGCAGGACACGGTCCCCGTCTGCTGTTAGCGCTCTCATACGGAGCCGGCTGCTGCAGGACACTGTCCCCCGTCTGCTGTTAGCGCTCTCATACGGAGCCGGCTGCTGCAGGACACGGTCCCCCGTCTGCTGTTAGCGCGCTCATACGGGCCGGCTGCTGCAGGACACTGTTCTCCATCTGCTGTTAGCGCTCTCATACAGAGCCGGCTGCTGCCGGACACCGTCCCCGTCTGCTGTTAGCGCGCTCATACGGAGCCGGCTGCTGCAGGACACTGTCCCCTGTCTGCTGTTAGCGCGCTCATACAGAGCCGCTGCTGCAGGTCACTGTCCTCCGTCTGCTGTTAGCGCTCTCATACGGAGCCGGCTGCTGCAGGACACTGTCCTCAGTCTGCTGTTAGCGCTCTCATACGGAGCGGCTGCTGCAGGACACTGTCCCCCGTCTGCTGTTATAGCGCTCATACGGAGCCGGCTGCTGCAGGACACGTTCCCCGTCTGCTGTTAGCGCTCTCATACGGAGCCGGCTGCTGCAGGACACTGTCCCCCGTCTGCTGTTATAGCGCTGTGATGAACGGGCACACAGTCCGCCACACGGTAGCCCGGGGGTCACGGCTTGTGATCCCACCGCTGCCACCAATATGTGATGAAACGTGCACACACACGACGGCTACTGCCGTCCGACCCAGTAAATGCAGGGATTTATAACTATCCCACTTCCACTTAGGAACTTGCAGCTCTCTGGCGCCCCCCTTACCCTCAGGTCAGTCAGGGAACTGCACCTAGGATAATTAGTCGCCAGACGGGTCACTTGGATGTGTGCTGGCTATTGGGCACGCTGCAGTGAGGGAATTATAATTACTCCTGGCTGCAGCCAGGCAGTACCCTTATAAACCCTGCTCCGTCACTGCCAGTGCCACCCAATAGATTAACACTTTACACCCTTTCTTTTAGCTGCCACCAGCTACGGCTTTTGATGAACAATTTATCAAGAGGGTCCGTAGCAACCCCAAAACAGTAGCGTAGTGCTTCAGGCACGTGCAAATTCGTTTATAGAGCAGGAGAAACAAACTAATAAATTTATAGGTTTATTCCTTAAAACAGGCAATGCTTATATAATATAAAAAGATGTAACAAACTGAGACAATATCGTTATGTACAGATGCAGTTATAAAATAAAATGGGATTAAGAATGAAAGATAACTCACATGGTTGTTAGATCATTACAGGCAACCCAGGCTGGGGGAAGGAGCCACACGTCATAATTCATTGGCAGATCTCTTACTCAGGACATCCCAGCAGAAAGAATGCCTAAGGAACTTCACTGCAAGACTTATGCATGTCAGCTTCTGACCTCACAAAAAGGGCTGGTCCTCTGGCCACCTCCCCTGGCTGCAAGCTATGGTTTGAGCTCTGCAATATCATAAGGTTCATAACTCGTTCTGTGAACCTAGCAGAATAACGGCAGACCTATCAATGATCTCACTCCAAAATGACGGTTCCAATGAGCCCACACTTGGGTGGGCTAGTTCATGGGGCACCCGAGAATTCCATTTCTCGGGTTCTGTTGGAGTTACGGGTTTACCAGTACCACGGGAACGATGCCCGTCGGCGCATGGTTCAACACAGTAACTTTCGTGTTTCTAGCGAATGCTCCCACCGTGTTATTCCAAAAAAGAATGAATTCTCCAAAATGGCTGCTATAGGACTTTTGCAGGGTTTGCAAAGACAAAGGAAAATTCCTGAGGTGGGAGGGATGAGAGATCGAGTTAGCTGCAGAGAGAAGGAGGGAGGGGTACTTTGCCCTGTGCTTGCAAGCAGTGGGGGGTTGTAGTTCTAGCAACAGCACAAGACATGAAGCTTGCAATATCATCACACCTCCCCCCTTTAGAGGGCGCTACGGAGGCATGACCTGTCGGTAATCCGACATGCGCACCTCAGCGGGTTCGCCACGTCGTGATAACCCATCGGCATTCCCATGATCACTACCTTTCTTGTGTTGTACGGCAAAATCATACTGCTGCAGGGCAAGGCTCCAGCGTAGCAACCTACCATTGGTTCCGGACACTGTGTGCAGCCAGCTCAGAGGGTTGTGGTCGGTGACCACCTTGAAGGTGCGCCCGTACAGGTATGGCTGCAAACGTTGCAGTGCCCAGACCATGGCCAGGCACTCCTTCTCGATGGTGGAGTATGCCACTTCCCTTGGCAGAAGTTTCCGGCTCAGGTACAACACGGGGTGCTCCTGGTTCCCCGAATCAACCTGGCTGAGTACAGCACCGAGGCCAAATTCGCTGGCGTCAGTCTGTACCAGGAATGGCCGACTGCTGTCGACGGCTTTCAACACTGGAGAGCTGCACAGGGCGGTTTTCAAAGCTCGGAATGCCGCCTCACAGCCATCTGTCCAGTTGACTGTTTGGGGTAGACCGCCCTTGGTGAGGTCCGTCAAGGGTTTTGCAATGGCGCTATAGTTCGGTACGAAACGCCTATAGTACCCTGCAGTGCCCAGGAAGGACTTCACCTGCTTTTTGGTCCTGGGGGTGGGCCAGGACACGATCGCGTCCACTTTCTCGGGCTCTGGACTCATGGAACCCCCGCCTACCCGGTGCCCCAGGTAGTGGACCTCCCTCATGCCCATCTGGCATTTTCCCGGCTTGATGGTCAGACCTGCCTGGTGAATACGCTTGAGCACCTCCTGGAGATGCTGAAGGTGTTCCTCCCAGGTGGAACTGAAGACGGCAATGTCGTCCAGGTACGCCACAGCGTACTCCTCCAGTCCCTGAAGCAGGTGGTTGACCATCCGCTGAAAAGTGGCAGGGGCATTTTTCATGCCGAAAGGCATGACCGTGGACTCGTACAGTCCAAAAGGGGTGATAAAGGCAGAATTCTCCTGCGCCGCAGGGCTCAGGGGAATCTGCCAGTATCCCCGGCTCAAATCCATGATGGATATGTACTTGGCATTCGCCAACCGCTCCAGCAGATCCTCGATGCGTGGCATTGGGTGCGCATCAGAGGTAGTGATGGCGTTGAGCCCCCTGTAGTCCACGCAGAACCGGGTGGTCCGATCCTTTTTTGGCACGAGAACTACAGGTGAGGCCCACGCGCTTTTGGACGGCCGGATCACCCCCAGCTGCAACATCTCATGGATCTCCTGGCGCATAATCTGCTGCACTTCCTCAGAGATCCGATAAGGTGTCCGCCGTAACGGTGCGTGATTCCCGGTGTCCACCTCGTGGACTGCCAACTCGGTCCTTCCGGGTCGGTTTGTGAACTCGGCCCGGAAGGGTTCCAGAGTGGTCAGCAACTGCAACCGCTGGGAGACGGTTAGTGAGGCATTTACCTCCATGTCCTCAATGGACCCATTGGCATTAGCTTGGGCCAGCATGTCTAGGAGGGGATCCTCTTCCCCGTCCTCGGGCAGATTGCAGACCGGTAGGACGCAGGCTTCACGTTCGTGATGGGCCTTCATCATGTTGACGTGAAAGGCCTTGCGCCTACCCCGAGTGTGGTCAAGCGTGACCACGTAGATGGCTGGGTTGAGCTGTTGGTGCACGACGTACGGGCCTTCCCAGGCTGCCTGAAGCTTATCCTTTGGTACGGGGACCAGCACCCACACCTTTTGACCCACCTGGTAGGTCCGCTCCCGGGCGTTCTGGTCGTACCAGTGCTTCTGGTCAGCCTGAGCCTGCGTCATGTTGTCATGCACCAACTGCGTCAAGGTCTGCATCTTGTCGCGGAAGCGCATGACATAATCCACGATGGACACTTCCGTGGGGTTTGGCTCATCTTCCCAGGATTCTCTTATCAACCCAAGGGGTCCCCGGACTCGCCTACCATACAGGAGCTCGAAGGGGGAGAACCCCGTCGAGGCCTGCGGGACTTCTCTGTAGGCAAATAGCAGGTGTGGGAGGTGCCGCTCCCAATCGCGTCCCTGGGTCTCAACCAGCATGTGGAGCATCTGTTTGAGGGTACCGTTAAAGCGCTCACACAAACCATTGGTCTGTGGGTGATACGCACTCGATACCATACGTGTCACCTGCATTTTGCTGCAGAGAGCCTTCATTAGGCGAGACATAAATTGAGTCCCTTGATCGGTAAGCATCTCCCTGGGAAATCCTACCCGTGAAAAGATGGTCACCAGTGCATCCGCCACCTTATCTTCCCTAGTTGAGGACAGAGCTACTGCCTCCGGGTACTGGGTAGCGTAGTCTACCACAGTAAGGATGTATTGCTTTCCAGAGCTGCTGGGGACGGCCAGCGGGCCCACAATGTCCACCGCGATCCTCTGGAAAGGCTCCTCTATCACTGGCAACGGGATCAGGGGAGCCTTAAGAGCAGGCCCCGCCTTCCCCACTCTTTGACAGGTGATACAGGAGCGGCAGTAGTTAGTCACATCTGTCCCCATCTTGGGCCAATAGAAGTGTTGAGACAGCCGTGCCTTAGTTTTGCTAATCCCCAAGTGTCCAGCAAGTGGAATCTCATGGGCAATCCTCAGGGGCGTAACTAGGAACGGCAGGGCCCCACAGCAAACTTCACAATGGGGCCCCCCCCCTCGCGCGCGTTGCCAATCCCGGTCTACCCAAGTTGTGTTAAGAAAGATACCTTTATTATCCAAAATTAGAGGTTTTTGGAGTAATGATAGTGAAATAACAGAAAGGAACCAACTCCCAGGAAGCAACTGAGGTAGTGACAAAGGTAGGCTTTCTCCAGAGTAAATGTGTGAAGAAACTTGTAATCCAGCCTGCAAATTGCTTTCAAAACAGATGATTTATTCAGTAGAACAACAGTCCGGTATACAGAATAATCTAAGATTGTTCTGTATACCGTACTTCTGCACCACACCCTCACCAATTACACATGTGAGGAGTGACAGCCTCAGCTCTGCTACATGTGAGGAGTGACAGCCTCAGCTCTGCTACATGTGAGGAGTGACAGACTCAGTTCTGCTACATGTGAGGAGTGACAGCCTCAGCTCTGCTACATGTGAGGAGGAACAGCCTCAGCTCTGCTACATGTGAGTAGGGACAGCCTCAGCTCTGCTACATTCGAGGAGTGACAGCCTCAGCTCTGCTACATGTAAGGAGTGACAGCCTCATCTCTGCAACATGTGAGGAGTGACAGCCTCAGCTCTGCTACTTGTATAGCAAAGCTGAGGCTGTCGCTCCGCACATGTAGCAGAGATGAGGCTGTCACTCCTCGCATGTAGCAGAGCTGAGGTTGCTACTTGTCACATGTAGCAGAGCTGAGGTTGTTACTTGTCACATGTAGCAGAGCTGAGGTTGTTACTTGTCACATGTAGCAGAGCTGAGGTTGTTACTTGTCACATGAGCAGAGCTGAGGTTGCTACTTGTCACATGTAGCAGAGCCGAGGTTGCTACTTGTCACATGTAGCAGAGCTGAGGTTGTTACTTGTTACATGTAGCAGAGCTGAGGTTGTTACTTGTCACATGTAGCAGAGATCAGGGTGTCACTCGTCACTTGTAGCAACCATGAGGCTGTTACTGGGCCAGGGGGAGGCTACTGGTGACTGAGGTCCCGTGCCCAACAGGGCCCAGGGGGAGGTTAGTGGTGACTTGAGGCTTGCGTCAAACAGGGCCCAGGAGCCCGAGGCCCTGTTGGAATGCGGGCCCCTTGCTACCTGGGCCCTGTGTTGAATGTGGGCCCCCTGCACTGCAGCCTGGGGCCTGGGCCCTGTTGAATGTGGGCCCTGTTAGATCCTGCCTGCACCTGCCCTCCCAGTCACCATTGAGCAGCCAAGCCTCTTCTCACTGTTGAGAGACTCACGGTACTCACCCTGCTCGCCCGGGCTTCCACCTGCTTGTCCAGTCAGCCTGCTGCTTCATGTGGTCTGCCTGGCCGTCTGCTGTCCGCCTCCACATGCACACACGCTGTGACAGACGGACCATAATGCACTGGGCCGCAGCTTAAAGCTACAGTGCTCATTTCTGTTCGCTGTCTGCATTTACAACACTGTAGTGTCTCTTTAAAACAACACAGTGTTGTTATGCATCAGCGTTCAGAGTCAGAAGCCTGAACAAAATGTTGGGAGGGGGCCCGAGCGCGGATCCATTTGCCAGCGTGCTCGGGCCCCCCTTTTTGCTCCTAAATCACAGGGCAGCTGCAGCAGGGACGGGCACCCTTCTAGCCCGGGCCCTGTGGCAGCTGCTTCCCCTGCTTCCACTATAGTTCCGCCCCTGGCAATCCTCAACAACTCACCTCGGAACTGGTGCGGGACGACCAGCTGTTTTTCCCTCAACCACTCCTTTTGGGAACCTCCGGTACTGTCTCCCGGTACAACCTTCCTCGTTCCCAGAACACCCTCTCCTTATCAGTCACGGAGGTGGGCGTCTCGGCGAGGTGCCTCAAGTTCCCCAGGCTCGCATCTGAGTGCAGAGCGGCCTGGAACTCCTGGCTGGAGGCAGCCAGAAGTGACGTCAGGGTTCCTTCCTCACTGGGACCCTCTGGGACCGGCTCTGGGTCCAATTCTGGTTCAGTCTCTCCTGTAGCGGAGGAGGGTCCAGATGGCAGGGCGCTACCTGCGATCCGGGCACTCTGACTGCGGGTGACAGCAGCTACATATGCAGTCTCCCCGGGGATTTCTATAGACCCATCAGCCTGCGCTGCTATGGGCTCTACCTCCCCATCCACCCCCAACACTTCAGGAGCAGTGCTACTTATGGGCCAGTTACCTTCCTCGGTGGCACTGGTCAGTGTCATGGCGTCACCTTCCTCCCGGTTCCCATGCACCTCCCCATTTCCTTGAGCACTGTCACTTGCTCCTGCTAGGGGTTCCTCAGCCGTCTCACTCCGCAGAGCGACGGGACTGAACGCTCCTGTACCTGTGGACACATCTACCACTTCAGAGAAAGGGTTAACAGATTCAGATGGCACAGATACATCACTATCAACATCAGTCCTAGGGAAAGAAAGGTTATCAGTTGCATCATCACTTCGCAAAGCATTAGCAGGTAACACAATCAGTTTCCCATCATCATCAACATCAACATCATGGTTAACGTTAACCTTATTATCAGATTGGGAAGGGGTGTCAGGGACATAGTACGCCACCATCCTCCCCAGATCAGTCCCCAATAAAACATCAGTGGGCAGGTTTTCGGACACCCCCACTTCCTTCACCCCGCTCCCGGTACCCCAGTCAATGAAAACTCGGGCTATCGGCAAGGGGTAGTGGACGCCCCCAATCCCTCTGACAGTTAAGGTTTTCCCCGGAATCAACTCTTCAGGTGCCGCCAGTTCGGGTCGGATGAGGGTTCGTTCAGCCCCGGTGTCCTTGAGGCCTGTAGCTAGACGGGCCCCCACGCGGACGGGCTGCACGTTGTCATCAACCCTCCCCACCACACCACCCACCAAAAGAACAGAGGCGTTGGGCCCGGAGGCCTTGGCTGGGGGGTTCTTCTGCCTCTCCGGACAGGTGGCGCTGATGTGACCAGTCCTTTTACAGGAGAAACACTGGCGGGGGTCTGATGTAGGCCTGGCGCTGGCAAAGGGGATAGTGCCTCCAGAGGGACGACTAGCAGGGGCACTGGGGTTGGTTGCAGGCTTACCCCCTCCCCAGCGGGTGGCGACGGGCTTCCGCACCTCGGGTTTCCGGTTGGCCTCATAGCTGTCGGCGATCCCGGCTGTTGTGACCGCGTCCTCCGGTTCTCGGTCCAGGATGAACTGTCGGACCTCAGCTGGGCACAGATGCAGGAACTGGTCTTTGATCATCAGGTCTTTCAGCTCCTCATAGGTGTCAACTGACAGTCCCTGGATCCACTGGTCAAAGTGGGTCCTGAGTCCTTGCACCACATCGCTATAGCTGTCATGTGGGCCACGTTGGAGGTTCCGGAACTTCTTTCGGTATACCTCAGGGGTTAGCTGGTACTTGGCAATCAGGGCCTGCTTGATGGCCTCATAGTCACTGTCTTGATCTGGCGTGAGGGAAGCAAACGCCTCCAAAGCTTTGCCCTTTAGCCCGGGGGTCAAGTACCTGGCCCATTGGTCGGCAGGCAGCCGGTACTGTCTGCAGACTTTCTCAAAGGCCCGCAGAAAAGTGTCCAAGTCTCCGTCCCTTTCCAGCACGGGAAAGTGCTCCGGCCGGGCTTGGGACTCTGAGTGCTGCTGGGCACACTGCTCTGGGCTGTGGAGGGCATTGCCCCTCGCTGAACCATCTCCAGCTCATGGGCTCTCTACGCTTGGGCTTCCCGCTCGGCTCGGGCTCTCTCAGCCTCCCGCTCGGCTCTCTCAGCCTCCCGCTCGGCTCTCTCAGCCTCCCGCTGTTTGGCCTTCGCTGGTCGGCTCTCTCTTGAGCTTGCTGGATCAGCCTCAGGCATTCTTCCCGGTTGTCAGCGGTGAGTCCCTCCAGGGCCGCCTGCAGGTAAGGGTCCACCTCTCTCTGGGTGTAAGCAGTCAGGGGTTGGGATTCTGCTCCTGCGGCACCACCTTGGCTTGGGCCGGCTCCTGCGCCCGCCACGCTCCGATGCTCGCCCAGCTCCTTCAGGGCCTGGACCAGTCGGGCTTTGGTTTGGTTCTTGTGGTCAAGGCCGTGGTACACGCAGATTCCCACAAGAGTGTCCCTGTTCTGCTTTTCGAACCAACTTGCTCCTCTTGTAGCCATGGTTGCCAAATAAAAGATAGGATAGAAAAACCAAGAGAAGGGAGGGGTAACCGCAAGTACACACAATTGTCTCAGGACTAATAAACACTGAGTCTGTTCTCCAAAACTTTAGCTGCAGGGTCGCTGAAGGACCGTGCAAGTTTTTTTTTTAGTGAATGGAATGATTGCTCAAACCAGATCACTAATGCTCTATAATCCCACCGCTTGCCACCAATATGTGATGAACGGGCACACAGTCCGCCACACGGTAGCCCGGGGGTCACGCCTTGTGATCCCACCGCTGCCACCAATATGTGATGAACGGGCACAGAGTCCGCCACACGGTAGCCCGGGGGTCACGGCTTGTGATCCCACCGCTGCCACCAATATGTGATGAAACGTGCACACACACGACGGCTACTGCCGTCCGACCCAGTAAACTGCAGGGATTTATAACTATCCCACTTCCACTTAGGAACTTGCAGCTCTCTGGCCCCCCTTACCCTCAGGTCAGTCAGGGAACTGCACCTAGGATAATTAGTCGCCAGACGGGTCACTTGGATGTGTGCTGGCTATTGGGCACGCTGCAGTGAGGGAATTATAACTACTCCTGGCTGCAGCCAGGCAGTACCCTTATAAACCCTGCTCCGTCACTGCCAGCGCCACCCAATAGATTAACACTTTACACCCCTTTCTTTTAGCTGCCACCAGCTACGGCTTTTGATGAACAATTTATCAAGAGGGTCCGTAGCAACCCCAAAACAGTAGCGTAGTGCTTCAGGCACGTGCAAATTCGTTTATAGAGCAGGAGAAACAAACTAATAAATTTATAGGTTTATTCCTTAAAACAGGCAATGCTTATATAATATAAAAAGATGTAACAAACTGAGACAATATCGTTATGTACAGATGCAGTTATAAAATAAAATGGGATTAAGAATGAAAGATAACTCACATGGTTGTTAGATCATTACAGGCAACCCAGGCTGGGGAAGGAGCCACACGTCATAATTCATTGGCAGATCTCTTACTCAGGACATCCCAGCAGAAAGAATGCCTAAGGAACTTCACTGCAAGACTTATGCATGTCAGCTTCTGACCTCACAAAAAGGGCTGGTCCTCTGGCCACCTCCCTGTCATGTGTGCATTGCCACGAAGATCGTCGCGGTTGCACATTCTGACTTCTCATAGCTGAGTTGCTGTTTCTTTGTGTTTGGCAGTTAGGGAGTTAATTCTGTCTGTGCTCAGTTCTGGGACTGGGTGCAGTTTCTCCCGGCTGCAATTAATTATTTGTTGATTGGTTTCCTTTAAATCTCTGGTTGTCTGTGTTGGGAGTTGCCAGTGAAATTCTTCATGCAGACCACAGATAGGATTGTATCTGTATAGACTTAAGTTAAAGAGCTCCTTAGTTGTTTTAAGCTCACCTTGCTTAGAGTTTAATATCCCAGATCATTTATGTTCCTTCTGTGTTTGAGTGTGTATGCAAGTCTGTGTTTTCTCCAGTCTGTCTAATATGTCTAATCTGTGTATTTAGCAGAGATCAGCCCATATTCCTTTGGTGGTAATCAGTATCCTTCTTAGGACTGATTACAGGGTTCAGGGACTGATAGGAGACAGGGTTAGGCTGGAGACTTGGACCTCTGAACCATTATCAGTACCTCCAAGGTGAGGGATTAGTTAGGACCCCAGTTTAGGGTCAGGTTAGACCCCCGGTCCTCCTCTTTCCTGTGACAGTGTATCAAGTCCTCAAGATTAACCCTGAGTTCAACGGATATCGTGTCAGGTAAATCTATTCTATATTTACATGCTGATGTTACTAATCTATATGTTGTATAGAGTGTTGTTCTTTTAAGAATAGTTTACTGACATCGTACACATATCATAAGACCGCGTGACATTTTCACTGGCCAATAAAATTATTCCCAGTTGCCATGGATCCAGTAGCCCAGCTGGCTCTGCAGTTGCAGGGATTATCCATGGAGCTGACGGACATTAAGTCCAAAGTTTTGTCTCCCTCGGAGCAAACCAGATTTGAACCTAAAGTAGCTCTCCCGGACAGGTTCACTGGTGGGCGAGACAAATTTTTTACCTTCAGGGAAGCATGTAAATTGTATTTTCGGCTTCGGCCTCGATCATCAGGGAGTGAAGAGCAGAGAGTGGGAATTGTTATCTCGCTCCTACAAGGGGACCTCAATCCTGGGCCTTCTCCCTTCCTCCGGGATCCCCGGCTCTACAGTCAGTAGATCGATTTTTTACTGCCCTGGGTTTGGTATATGATGACCCAGATCGGGTCTCTCTTGCTGAGACAAAATTACGTAAGATACAGCAGGGAGATCGTCCGGCGGAGGAATTTGCTTCTGAGTTCCGTAGATGGGCCACAGATACTCAGTGGAATGACCCAGCTCTTAGAAGCCAGTTTTGTCATGGGCTTTCTGACAAATTAAAGGACGTTTTGGCTCAGTATGATTCTCCTCCATCACTGGAGGCTGCTATGGCCCTAGCTATCCGTACTGATAGACGGCTCCGGGAGAGGTGCGAGGTAACTCCGCCCCCCTGTTGTTACTCCACCTACTACTAAAGTCCCTTATGTTGAGGTTCCCCTTGTCTGTTCGGAGGAGCCTATGCAGTTGGGAGGGACATCATTTCGTAGGAGGGGATTGGCGGTACGCCGCAGGACTAGAAGGTGTTTCTTCTGCGGGAAAGAGGGACATTTTGTTGGGGGATGTCCATCCCGTGCCTGTTGAGCAAAAAGTCGCCGGAAAACTGTTAATCCCAGGTTGTGTGGTGGACGACAACCTGGGAGTATGTATTTCGTCCGCTAGTTCTTCTCAGTTCCTTGTACCAGTGGAGGTGGTGGTTGGTACGAGAGTGGAGAGATTTCTGTTCTTCTTGATAGTGGGTCCGGGGCTAATCTGGTTGACGCTCAGTTTGCTCAGGCTCAAGGTATGCATCTGAGTGTATTGGTCAAACCGATCCCTATATTCTCCATTGACGCCAGGCCTCTCGGCCAAGGTAGCTTTGTTCATGAGGTTCATAACATTGACCTTCGGGTAGGGGCAATACATAGGGAACTATTATCTTGTTATGTGTTGGAGGGTCTACCTACTCCTATTGTGTTGGGACTTCCTTGGTTAACTAAGCATAACCCAGTTATTGATTGGCAATCCAGAGAGATAAGCCAATGGAGTGAATTCTGTAATAAAAACTGCATGAATACGGTCATCGGTGCGGTCACTCCTAGGGTCTTACCTCCATTTCTGGCGGACTTTGAGGATGTATTCTCGGAGAAAGGGTGTCAGGAACTACCTCCTCATCGCGTGTATGACTGTTCTGTAAAACTGCTCCCTGAGGCCAAGTTACCTAAATCTAGGTTGTATAACCTATCTGGTCCTGAGAGGCAGGCCATGAAGGATTATATTGCTGAAAGTCTGGCAAAGGGGCATATTAGACCTTCATCTTCCCCGGTGGCCGCGGGGTTCTTCTTTGTGAAGAAGAAAGATGGAGGCCTACGCCCTTGCCTGGATTTCCGTGAACTTAATCGGATTACGGTCCGAGATCCGTATCCGCTCCCACTTATTCCCGATCTCTTCAATCAGATCGTGGGCGCCAAATGGTTCTCTAAGTTGGATCTCAGGGGGGCATACAATCTGATTAGGATGAAGGAGGGGGATGAGTGGAAGACAGCGTTTAACACTCCAGAGGGGCATTATGAGAACCTTGTCATGCCATTCGGTCTGACTAATGCCCCGGCGGTGTTCCAAGACTTTGTAAATGACATTTTTCGCCACCTGGTGGGACAGTTTGTGGTCATATATCTGGATGATATCATAATTTACTCGCCGGAGCATGTTAGGCAGGTGTTACAGATCTTGCGGGATAATAAACTGTACGCCAAATGGGAAAAGTGTGTATTCGCCGTACAGGAACTCCAGTTTCCCAGGACGTCCCTCCTGACAGCACCCTGGAGGACGTCCTCCTTCTCCTTGCAGGGACAGAAAGCACACAAGAGGTTAAAAGGCCCGCTCCACCCCCTCTACCTCAGTGTTTTCCTGTCCCTGCATGGAGGGACACACAGGAGGAAGCACAGCGGCGCTACTTACCGGAGGGCTGGGGAGGGCACGACGCGGTCAGGACCCGATCCCTTGGGGAGCAGCCCAGGCTCGAAACTTCCCGGAGGGGAGTCCCTCGACCACAGAGACCAGGCAGCGGACGGCGCCTGGGAAGAGTCGTTCCTCCCGAGGGGAGGCTCTCGACTCTGCGATCTGACAGGCGCGGGTGCGCGCGCTCCCGCAGGAGGCAGAACACTTCCGGGCGGGCAGCGAGGAGGAATCATCAGCGGTGGCGGCAGAGCAGCGTGCGTTCCACTGTGGAACGCAGAGGTAACGATTTCACTTCCGGTTCAGTGATCTGGGTGCAGGCATGAATCATTTAAAAGCGCCGATGCTAAGGTAACGCTCGCCACCGAACAAACAGGTGTCTTTTCCCATAAGGAGAAAAAGACCTGCTTTGGAACTATGGAGGATGGTTCTGTCGAGGGAGGGGTAAGAGCGCGAAAGCGCGACAAATCCCCACTGTTAGCCAGACTTAATATCTGGTAGGCACCTGGAATAATATGACTGACTGTCCCTAATCTTAAATTATAGGATAAGGGATCGGCGACAGCTTCCCAATCTACAGTGGAAAAATCGGGCAAATCGCTTTCAAAATCCATTAGATGCCCTATTTGCCATGTGAAGCTAGCAAGCTCCTATAAGAAAGCCCTCTGCAAGCCTTGTACTTCCAAGGTTATGGAGGGGGAGCAATCGTCTCTTCGGGATGAAATGAGGGCCATGATTCGAGAGGAAGTACAGGCCTCCATATCCGATATTTCTAAGCAACATCCGTCTAGTCCGAGACAGGATCGTAAGCGAGTAAGATGGGAGACAGATTTAGATGAATCAGACGGAAGTTCAGAGGATCAACCTGTACAGATGGAAGGGGATCCTTGTGAAGAGGGTGAACTTCCACCGGATATACAGGATCAGAATAGTAAATATCTATTCCAGGTTGAAGATACGGATGAACTAGTGAAGGCTGTTAGAGAGACTATGCAGGTTGAGGAAACCCTGAAACCACAGTCCAGACAGGACTTAATGTTTGGGGGTCTTACGTTCCAGAGGAAAAGAGTGTTTCCTGTTAGCGATCACATCCGTACTATGATTATGGATGAATGGAAGGACGCGGAACGTAGACTTGTGTTAAACCGTGAGTTCAAAGGACGTCTTCCTTTTGATCCGGAAGATATAAGTTTGTGGGAAGATACTCCTAAGATTGATGTCCCAGTGGCGAGAGTAGCCAAAAAGACATCCATTCCTTTTGAAGACTCTTCAAGCCTACGTGATCCTATGGACAGAAGAGCGGACATTCTATTAAAGAGGGCATGGGAATCTTCGTCAGCCCTTATTAAAACCAACATAGCGGCTACGTCAGTAGCCAGATCTATGGTTTTCTGGATGGGTCAATTGGAGGATCATCTTTCCAATAAGACTCCTAGAGCAGATATCTAGCTTCTTTACCTCTAATAAAGTCTGCTACAGCATATCTTGCTGATTCTTCGGCGGAATCAGTAAGATTCGCTGCAAGGAATAGTTCACTATCTAATACAGCTAGAAGGGCTATTTGGCTAAGATCATGGTCTGGGGACAATGCGTCCAAATCAAAATTATGTGCTATTCCCTTCTCAGGCTCAAAGGTTTTTGGTCCGGCGCTAGATGATTTCTTAGAATCCGCGTCCGACAAAAAGAAAAGGTTTCCGAAGAGAAACCAAAGCAGCCTCAGCCCTTTCATAGAAGTTTTCCTCCTAGACGTCAACCTGACTTTAGGAGTCAGAGCAGGTCCTCTAGAGGAACGTATAGAGTTCCCTATAGTCAAAGCACAAGAAAACCTTCCTTTTCTTCTTCCTCAAGGTCCAAAAGGCAATGACGCCAGAGTTATCGGGGGGAGGCTCAGATATTTTTCAGAGGCCTGGGCTCAGGTTACCGTAAACCAGTGGGTTCTCAGAACCATCTCGGAAGGGTACAAAATAGAGCATTTATTTCCAGCCCCCGAAAGATATATTTCACCAACAGTAGTACAGCTGGACTCCCCCATGTGGGCGGACCTACAGGACATGTTATGTTCAAAGGTCATAATTACGGTCCCACCAGAGGAAAAGGGGAAAGGTCATTACTCTTCCCTGTTTTCAGTCCCAAAACCGTCAGGGGGAACCCGAACCATTATAAATCTAAAACCCCTAAACACTTCGGTCAAATACAAAAGATTTCGAATGGAATCCATTCGCTCAGCAATTCATCTAATAGACAAAGGGGCAGTCATGTGTACGCTCGACTTGAAGAATGCCTATTTTCAGGTTCCTATTCACCCTTCTTCTCAGAGGGTGCTAAGATTTGCAGTGGAGCTGCCGTCCCAGACAGAACACTTCCAGTTCAGGGGCCTTCCTTTCGGGCTAGCTTCGGCTCCCCGTATATTTACAAAACTGGTAGCAGAGGTAGTGGCCTACCTGAGAAGTCAAGGAATAGTAATTGTTCCATATTTGGACGACTTCCTTATGATTGCAGAATCAAAAGAAGCGTTAAGAATCCAGAGAGACCGAACTATTGCAGTCCTGGAATTCCTAGGATGGGTAATCAATTGGGAGAAGTCGGACTTGATTCCAGAATACAGAAAAATCTTTTTAGGAGTTCTATTAGACTCCAGAAGAAGAATATCCCTCTTACCCAAGGGAAAACAAGGAGAAGTGAAGACCAAAGTCAAAAGACTTCTGAAACGGTGCACCTCCATAAGAGAAGCTATGAAGGTTCTGGGCCTGATGACAGCCTGTATCCCGTGCGTCAGATGGGCGCAATTTCATTCCAGACCTCTGCAGAGACAGATTCTTTCAACATGGGACCGAAATCATATATCCCTAGACAAGAGAATGTCACTGTCAGGAACGGTGAAGAAATCATTACTGTGGTGGATGCAACCTGTAAACCTCCAAACAGGTTGTCTATGGATCACCTCTCCGTGCGTAGTAGTTACTACAGATGCCAGCGAGTGGGGTTGGGGAGGCCACTTAGAGGGAAGATTTTTCCAGGGCAAGTGGCCCGAGTATGTCAGAAGAAGATCTTCCAACTTCCGAGAATTATTGGCAGTATGGGAGACTCTAAGACGAAACGAGGAGGTATTGGCCGGAAGACACGTCAGAATTTTGTCCGACAATATTACAACTGTATCCTTTCTAAAACATCAAGGAGGGCCCAGACACTGTCATCTTCAGGATCTGGCGGGAGAAATATTTTCCTGGGCAGAAAATTCTGTTTCGGCGGTGCATCTAGAAGGTGCCCAGAACGATCTAGCGGACTACTTGAGTCGGAAGGAAGTTTGCCCAACAGAGTGGGAGCTCAACAAGGACATTTTTCAGGAGCTATGCCGGCGTTGGGGGACCCCGAATATAGACCTCTTCGCAAGAAGAAAAAATTCGAAAGTTCCCAGGTTCTACTCTCTAGACCCGTTAGATGGTCCGGAGGAATAGATGCGTTCAGCCAGGTCTGGAACGAACCTCTCTCATACGCCTTTCCACCACTTGCACTCATTCCGGCGGTCCTCAGAAAGATCAGAGAAGACTGTGCAAGGGTAATCCTAGTAGTCCCGTTCTGGCCGAGGAGAAGCTGGTTTCCCCTTCTAGGTGGAATGATGGAGGAAAACCCGATCGAGCTACCACTGAGAAGCAATGTGATTCACCAGGGTCCAGTATATCACCCGAACCCCGTAATCTCTACACCTCTCGGCGTGGATCCTGAGAGGGACATCCTAAAAGCAAAGGCTTATCAGATCAGGTCATAGCCACTATCCAGGCCAGCAGAAAGCCGGTTACTTTGGCGATTTATCTAAAAATCTGGAGGAGGTTTTGTCTAGAGGGCGGCAGATCTAGTGTGTTGGAGGGTTCCCCTAACATACCAAGAATCCTAGATTTCTTGCAGGCTGGCTTTAACAAAGGGTTAAAACCAAGCACGCTTAAAGTTCAGATTGCGGCCCTTAGTTCCTTTCTTGACTTTCCTTTGGCTTCTCACCCTTGGATTATAAGATTTGTAAAGGCTACCCAAAGGTTACGCCCCACTATTAGACAGTTAACTCCCCTCTGGGATTTAAATTTAGTACTTAATGCATTATGCAGGGGTCTTATGCTTCTAACCAAGATATGCCTATTTCATATTGTACTTGGCGTACGGCCTTTTTGGTAGCCATCACTACGGCCAAGAGGATAGGAGAGATTCAGGCCCTATCAATGAAACATCCATATTTGCAAATCAGAGATGACTGTATAATCCTAAAATTAGACCCGGCCTTTTTACCAAAAGTAGTGTCCAACGCTAATATCAACGAGGAAATTATATTACCCTCTTTTTGTGACAAACCTTCTAATGAGAAGGAACAAATACTCCATTCGCTTGATGTTAGACAAGCAGTTTTGGACTATTTGGAGGCCACCAAAACATGGAGATTAGATTCCAACCTCTTTATTTTGTTCGGGGGTAAAAACAAGGGTAAAAAAGCTTCTAAGGCTTCTATAGCCAGATGGATAATCAAAGTCATCTCAGACGCTTATCAGGCGGACGGTTCTAGTCCCCCGGAAGGTCTGAGGGCACACTCCACTAGAGCAATATCGGCTTCCTGGGCCGAGAGAGCAGGTGCCTCGGTAGACCAAATTTGCAGAGCCGCAACTTGGGCCAAATTTAATACATTTTGTAGACACTACAGATTAGATGTAATGTTGGGTCAACATACTGCCTTTGGTAGGAAGGTACTACAGGCAGTAATCCCACCCTAAGGAGGTTCTTTGGTACTCTCCAGGGTGCTGTCAGGAGGGACGTCCTGGGAAACTGGTATTACACCTACCGGTAATTATATTTCCAGGAGTCCATCCTGACAGCACGGGTACTTCCCCCCCTTGTTTGATGTATCATATGATGTAATATGATGGTATCATTAAAGTGTTATTTTCATGAGTCATGGTGTGGTACTTGTTAATCACTGAGGTAGAGGGGGTGGAGCGGGCCTTTTAACCTCTTGTGTGCTTCCTGTCCCTGCAAGGAGAAGGAGGACGTCCTCCAGGGTGCTGTCAGGATGGACTCCTGGAAATATAATTACCGGTAGGTGTAATACCAGTTTTTAGGCTTTCTGGTTTCAGCGTCCGGTTTTCGTATGGACCCTGGGAAAGTACGGGCAGTTCTTGAGTGGGATCTGCCAGAGAATCTTAAGGCTCTACAACGTTTCCTGGGGTTTGCTAATTATTACCGGAAATTTATTCGTAATTTCTCGTCCATGGTTAAACCTCTCACAGACATGACAAAAAAGGGGACGGATTTTTCTAGGTGGTCTGACAAGGCTTGTCAAGCATTCTCCTCCTTGAAAAAATGCTTTGCCTCGGCACCCATACTTATTCAACCTGATGCGTCACAGCCATTCATTGTAGAGGTAGACGCTTCCGAGGTAGGGGTGGGAGCAGTATTGTCACAAGGTTCGTCCCCTGGTAAGTGGCATCCGTGCGCATTTTTCTCTAAAAAACTGTCGTCCGCTGAGAGGAATTACGATGTCGGCAATAGGGAACTCTTGGCCATTAAGTTGGCTTTTGAGGAGTGGCGCCATTTTTTGGAGGGGGCAGTCCATCCGGTCACTGTCATCACCAATCACAAGAACCTGCTATATCTGGAGTCTGCAAAACGTCTGAATCCCAGACAAGCTAGGTGGTCATTATTTTTTACCAGGTTTAATTTTGTTGTCACATATCGTCCTGGGTCAAAAAATGTAAAGGCGGATGCCTTATCTCGTAGTTTCCCTGGGGCCGGGAATACGGAGGACCCGGTTCCTATCCTTCAGGAGGGGGTGGTGGTGTCGGCAGTGTGCTCTGAGCTTGAGGAGGAGGTATTGGAGGCTCAGGGGGACGCCCCTGTAGGACCTCCAGGGAGACTGTTTGTTCCAAATCAGTTGCGACAAAAGGTGATCGAGGCACACCATAATTCAGCTTTGGCAGGACACCCAGGGAGTAAAGCAACTGAGGATCTCTTCTCGCGTCGGTTTTGGTGGCCTAACTTACATAGGGAGGTGGTAACTTTTGTCGCGTCCTGCGAGGTTTGTGCGCGCTCTAAGACCCCACATACCCGTCCGTCTGGGGCCCTCTTACCTTTGAAGATCCCGGAGCGTCCGTGGACTCATCTGTCTATGGACTTCATTACGGACCTCCCGCCATCTTCGGGTAAAACAGTCATACTCGTTGTAGTGGACAGGTTCAGCAAGATGGCACATCTTATCGCTCTTCCTGCTCTTCCTAATGCTAAAACTCTTGCGCAGGTGTTCATTGGGGAGATTGTAAGGCTTCACGGGGTACCCTCCGATGTGGTGTCGGATCGGGGGTCTCAGTTTGTGTCCAAATTCTGGAAGGCATTTTGTACACGGCGGGGGATGCAGTTGTCATTTTCATCGGCTTTTCATCCGCAGACCAATGGTCAGACAGAGCGTCTGAACCAGAGCTTGGAGACATATCTCCGGTGTTTTGTGTCAGAGAACCAGGAGGACTGGGCTTCTTTCTTGCCTCTGGCGGAGTTTGCTCTTAATAATAGGCGGAGCGAGTCCACTGGTAAGTCCCCGTTTTTTGGGGCATATGGTTTTCACCCCCAGTTTTGTACTTTCAATAGGGGGGGCTCTTCTGGGGTTCCTGAGGAGGAACGATTTTCGTCGTCACTTGCTTCAGTGTGGAGAGGAGTGCTGAATAATCTGAGTACTATGGGGAACCGATACAAACGTATGGCTGATAGGAGGAGAGTGTCTGGTCCGGACCTAAGTGTGAACGATCTGGTATGGTTGTCTACCAAGAATATAAAACTTAAGGTTCCCTCCTGGAAACTGGGTCCCAGGTTCATCGGGCCATACAAGATCAGTTCTATAATTAATCCGGTGGCATTCTGTCTTGACCTCCCTCCTACATTTAAAATTCACAATGTGTTCCACAGATCGTTGCTTAAGGTATGTGGCGCCGGTGATACCTTCACCTTTACCTCCTCCTCCTGTGGTGGTCAATGGTAACTTGGAGTTTCAGGTGTCGAGAATCATCGATTCACGTCTGAATCGCCGGTCCCTTCAGTACCTGGTTCATTGGAGGGGGTATGGTCCTGAGGAGAGGACGTGGGTTCCTGCGTCGGATATTAACGCAGACCGATTAATTCGGGCCTTCCACACTACTTACCCAGATAAACCCGGCCCTGAGGGTCCGGAGGCCCCTCGTAGAAGGGGGGGTACTGTCACGGGTGTGTCGCTACGAAGATCGTCGCGATTGCACAGCCTGACTTCTCACAGCTGAGTTTCTGGTGCTGGGTGTTTTTCAGCAGCGAGGGAGTTAATTCTCCCTCTCTCTGTGCTAGACGAGGCCAGCCTCGCCCAGCTGCAATTAATGTTGCTGTAATGGGATTCCTTCAAATACCTGCCAGTCTGCTAGGGAAGTGTCGGTGAAAGCATTCCTGGCAGACAAACAAAGCGGCTTGTGGTATTTTGGAGTTTGGAGTGAAGTGTACTTTGTGTGTGGTTTTTCCCCTTCCTCGCTTTATCATTTATCTCCTTACCCGTTGGTGTTCCCTCTGTTGTTTTGGTGTAGTTTTGTATGCAAGGTGGTTGTTGATTTTCCCCTTGTACTGTCTCGTTCGTCTAGTACTGTGTGTGGGCTTATATTATCCCGTTCCCTGTTGTTGTGATCGGGGTCCTTCTCAGGACTAGATCACTGAGGTTCAGGGATCCTCAGGAGGTAGGTATTACGCTGGCGGCCTGGACCTCTGTACCTTTAACAGTACCTCCAGGTAGAGGGATTAGTCAGGTCCCCAGCTTAGGGTCAGCTTAGGCCCCTAACCTCCGGTACGCAGAGACAGCGTGACACATGGTCCCCCGTCTGCTGTTAGCGCTCTCATACGGAGCCGGCTGCTGCAGGACACGGTCCCCCGTCTGCTGTTAACGCTCTCATACGGAGCCAGCTGCTGCAGGACACGGTCCCCCGTCTGCTGTTAACACTCTCATACGGAGCCGGCTGCTGCAGGACACGGTACCCCGTCTGCTGTTAGCGCTCTCATACGGAGCCGGCTGCAGCAGGACACGGTCCGCCGTCTCCTGTTAGCGCTTTCATACGGAGCCGGCTGCTGCAGGACACGGTCCCCCGTCTGCTGTTAACACTCTCATACGGAGCCGGCTGCTGCAGGACACGGTACCCCGTCTGCTGTTAGCGCTCTCATACGGAGCCGGCTGCTGCAGGACACGGTCCGCCGTCTCCTGTTAGCGCTTTCATACGGAGCCGGCTGCTGCAGGATACGGTCCCCTCTGCTGTTAGCCTCTCATACGGAGCTGGCTGCTGCAGGACACTGTCCCCTTCTGCTGTTACTGCGCTCATACGGAGCCGGCTGCTGCAGGACACGGTCCCCGTCTGCTGTTAGCCTCTCATACGGAGCGGCTGCTGCAGGACACGGTCCTCCTCTGCTGTTAGCGCTCTCATACGGAGCTGCTGCTGCAGGACACGGTCCACCATCTGCTGTTAGCGCTCTCATACGGAGCCGGCTGCTGCAGGACACGGTCCCCCATCTCCTGTTAGCCGCTCATACGGAGCCGGCTGCTGCAGGACACTGTCCTCCGTCTGCTGTTAGCGCTCTCATACAGAGCATGCTGCTGCAGGACACGGTCCACCATCTGCTGTTAGCGCTCTCATACGGAGCAGGCTGCTGCATGACACGGTCCTCCGTCTGGTGTTACCGCTCATACGGAGCCGGCTGCTGCAGGACACGGTCCTCCGTCTGCTGTTAGCGCTCTCATATGGACCTGGCTGCTGCAGGACACGGTCCCCCGTCTGCTGTTAGCGCTCTCATACGGAGCCGGCTGCTGCAGGACACGGTCCTCCGTCTGGTGTTAGCGCTCTCATACGGAGCAGGCTGCTGCATGACACGGTCCTCCGTCTGGTGTTACCGCTCATACGGAGCCGGCTGCTGCAGGACACGGTCCTCCGTCTGCTGTTAGCGCACTCATATGGACCTGGCTGCTGCAGGACACGGTCCCCCATCTGCTGTTAGCGCTCTCATACGGAGCCGGCTGCTGCAGGACACGATCCTCTGTCTGTTGCAGGACACGGGCGTTTTTAACGAGTTTGGGCGGACCAAAAAATGCAACAATTTGCATCGGCCGTGCCCAGTCGCTAACAACAAAATAACGCAAGCGCACAAAAACGCTGAAGATCGCGTGGTAACACTAAACCATGCGCCCCTCCTGTTAAAGATAGGGGCGCATGCGATCGGATTAGCACGATGCGCTGCTTAAAAAACGCCAATGTGAAACCAGCCTAAGGGTACATACCCATTTGTGGTAAAAAAAAAACGGTCCGTTTTCTGGATGGAAAAAACGGTCCGAATATATGCAGTTGTCATGAGATTTGTATGCGTTTTTATTCGCACCATCCGTTTTCCATCCGTATGCAATGCGATTTTAACATGACGTTTTACATAGAGCAGTACTCTATGTAAAAAAAAAATGTACACTAAAAGCAAATAATTATATATATATGTGTATATATATATATATATATATATATATACAGTATATATATGTGTCATACACTTCTACAGAGTATAATAGCCGCTAATTCAATTGCCGGCTTTTGTGAAATTTCAAACCCAACATGAAATGACACATGGTTTACATACAGTTAACCATGTCATTTCATGTAGTTTGATATATGGTTTTCACTAACAATTACATGAGTGTATGTGTGCAAAATTTCATACAGCTATGGGTTAATTAAAGGTGTAAATTCGTTGAAAAAAATGCGTGGGCGCCCGTGCTATTTTCTCAACCAGACAGACAAAGCCAGCGAGTGGGGGCAGTTAATAATAGCCTAGGGAGGGTGCATTTATTTTGTGCTCCCCCTGGCTACTAACATCTGCCCCCAGAAAAGGCAAATCTATAATTAGATGCACCCTTTCTGGCACTTAGCCCATCTATTCCCATTGCCCTGTAGCGGTGGCTAATGGGTTAAAGCCACCTTGCTATTGAAAGGTGACTTTAAGCCAAGTTAATAATTGAGAGTTGTCAATTAGACAACTCTCAATTATTAATCCTTTTGTATGAAATAAAAATAAAACACACACACTTTAATTAAAAATCATTTTAATTAAATAATCACAGTTTTTGACCATCTTTTATTTTACAGGTAATCCGTGTGAAGCCCTTGTTCACCTGTAATAAAAATAAAATAATAAAGCAACGTTATTCTTACCTATCTGGTGCTCTGTCAGGTCCCACGCTGTAATCCTTCACAAAGGGTTAACTGGCTTACAGCTAGCAGCACAGCTAATGCTGGCAGCTCAGCTGTAAGCCCCCAAATGAATGAGTTCCTCTCTTGGCCGACAGGAGAGGAAGTGATTAGCTGGGAAGCTTAATTGATTGCTTCCCAGGCTAATCAGTTCACTTCTGGTCAGCCCGGGACTCCCTCTGACATCACTGATGCTGTGCTGTGTCCCCGGCTGACCTGAACTGATTAGCCTGGGAATCAATCAATTAAGCTCCCCAACTAATCACTTCCTCTCCTGTCGGCTGGGAGAGGAACTCATTCATTCGGGGGCTTACAGCTGAGCAGCCTGCATTAGCATTTATAATGCCCGGGCATGAAAATAAAAAATCCTATTTTTTTTCCCCACAAAAGTAATATTTAAGTCACCAATTTTTATTTTCCCTAGGGTAACATGAGAAATTGGACCATAATAGTGGAAACCCCCACAAGTGACCCCATTTTGGAAACTAGACCCCCAAAGGAACTTATTTAGATGTGTGGTGAGAACTTTGAAACCCCAAGTGCTTCACAGAAGTTTATAACATAGAGCCATAAAATAATAAATCATATTTTTTCTACAAAAACTATATTTTCGCCCCCAATTTTTTATTTTCCCAAGGGTAACAAGAAATTGGACCCCAAGAGTTATTGTGCAATTTTCTTAAGTATGCTGATACCCCATATGTGGGGGTAAACTACTGTTTGGTCGCATGGCAGAGCTCAGAAGGGAAGGAGCACCGTTTGACTTTTTCAACGCAGAATTGCCTGGAATTGAAATCAGACGCCATGTCACATTTGGAGAGCCCCTGATGTGCCTAAACAGTGGAAATCCCCCAATTCTAACTCCAACCCTAACCCCAACACACCACTAACACTAATCCCAACCCTAGTCATAACCCTAACCACAAACCTAACCCTAACACACCAGTAACCCTAGTCCCAACCCTAACCCTAATGGGAAAATGGAAATAAATACATTTTTTTAATTTTATTATTCTTCCCTAACTAAGGGGGTGTTAAAGGGGGGTTTGATTTACTATTTATAGCGGGTTTTTATGATTGGCAGCTGTCACGCTAAAAGACGCTTTTTATTGCAAAAAGTAGTTTTTGCATCATCACATTTTGGGAGCTATAATTTTTCTATTTTTTGGCCCCAGAGTCATGTGAGGTCTTATTTTTTGTGGGACAAGGTGACGTTTTTATTGGTACCATTTTTGGGCACATGACATTTTTTTGATCGCTTTTTATTACGATTTTTGTGAGGCAGAATGATCAAAAACCAGCAATTCATGAGTTTCTTTTGGGGGAGGGGCTTATTGTTTCGCCGATGATGCTGTATGCCGGCTCGTTTTTTGCGGGACAAGATGACGTTTTCAGCTGTACCATGCTTGTTTGTATCCGTCTTTTTGATCGCGTGTTATTCCACTTTTTGTTCGGTAGTATGATAAATCATTTTTTTTGTAGACTTGTTTTTTTTTTTTTTAAGGGGTTCACTAAATGGGTTAACTAGTGGAACAGTTTTATAGGGTGGGTCGTTACGGACGCGGCGATACTAAATATGTGTACTTTTATTGTTTGGTTTCTTTACATTAAAGAAGTGAATTTATTGGGGAATTTTTTTATTTTTTTTTCATTATTTAGGAATTTTTTTTACACATGTTTTTTATTTTTTTTTAAATTTTTACTTTGTCCCAGGGTGGGACATCACAGTATGGGGTCAGATCGCTGGTGTGACAGTGTGCACAGCACTCTGTCACACCAGCGATCGCACAGGCAGTGCTGGAGGCTTCTCAGTGCCTGCTCAGCAGGCACTGATGAAGCCGCCTCTCTGCAGGACCCGGCGGCCATCTTGGATCCGGGGTCCTGCAGTGAGGAGAGTCCCTCGGAAGAGCGCGACACATTGCGCTGTTCTGAGGGTCTCAGGGGAGCGCGCAGGGAGCCCCCTGCCTGCAAGATGCTCCCCTGTGCCCCGTTACACCGCGATCATGTTTGATCGCGGTGTGCCAGGGGTTAATGTGCCGGGAGCGGTCCGTGACCACTCCTGACACATAGTGCTGGGTGTCAGCTGTGATAATCACCTGACACCCGGCGGCGATCAGCTGCGCTCCCCCCGGGAGCGCAGCTGATCGCCCTGGATGTACTATTCCGTCCTTGGGAATTAAGTACCAGGTCACATGGACGGAATAGTACGTCTGATGGGATTAAGGGGTTAAAGTCACCTTTCAATAGCAAGGTGGCTTAAACCCATTATTAACCCATTAGCCACCGCAACAGGGCAATGGGAATAGACGGGCTAAGTGCCAGAAAGGGCGCATCTAATTATAGATTTGCCTTTTCTGGGGTGGCTGAGGGCAGATGTTAGTAGCCAGGGGGGGCACAAAATAAATGCACCCTCCCTAGGCTATTATTATCTGCCCCCACTCGCTGGCTTTGTCTGTCTGGTGGAGAAAATAGCGCGGGAGCACATGCATTTTTTTTAACGAATTTACACCTTTAATTAACCCCTACATGTATGACATTTTGCACACATACACTCATGTAATTGTTAGTGAAAACCATATCAAATTACATGAAATGACATGGTTAAACTGTATGTAAACCATGTGTCATTTCATGTCGGGTCTGTAATTTCACAAAAGCCGGCAATTGAATTAGCGGCTATTACACTATGTAGAAGTGTATGAACTATAAATATATATATATGTATATTCACACGTCATTGTGATAGATAGATATAGATAGATAGATTATAAATGATGTCTGTGTGTGTGTGTGTGTATATATGTGTATGTATATATATATGTATTCTATGTGTATGTATCTAGTGTTTTGTGAGCTGTCAGTGTGATTTTACAGTAGCTGGGATGAATTGCCGGCTTTTCAATGGACACCAGTGCGTATAAATCGGACAGCACTCGCATGGTGCGAGTGCTGTCCGATTATGACTCGCACCCATTGACTTGCATTAGCGATTATCATGCCAAAATCGCTGCAAATCGCAGCTTGCTGCTATTGTTTGCTCAGACCGATTTCAGCTGAGAAAAAATTCATAAATGAGAAGTCACCTATTGAATAACATTGGTCCGATTGCAATCCGATTTTTTTTATCGGTTTGCAATCGTCCGTTTTTGACTCCAGTGAGTATGTACCCTAAGATTGAAGTCCAGCTAAAGGGATGGGGTAGCCTATGTAAAGGTACTGCCACACTAAACGCTCCCGCTAGCGATCACGATAACGACGCATACTAATGCGATCGCTAGCGGGATCGTTTTAATATCGCTAGTAGCGCACTAATTTAGCGATGTCATTAAGGACGCTATCGCGGTTAGCGATCTCCTTAACGACTTTGGCGGTACAAAAACACCGCACATCGCTAAAAAAAAGGTGCCACACTCAGCGATATATACTCACCAGCGGGACGCCAACGATAAAAATAGGGTCCGGAACGATGAGAACGATGAACGAGATCACAGCAGGGGCCACGTCGTTAGTACATGCCACACACAACAACGTCACTAACGAGATCGCTAAATAGTGACGTTTTTTAGCGATCTCGTTAGCGACGCTGTTTAGTGTGGCATACCCTTAACAGCAAGTCCCTTCCCCGGCCTGTGTTCCTGGACTGTAATGAAAACAGGCCCAGATCCACCTCACTTGCACTGCATCTGGTGAGGGATTCTGTCTTTGTTCTTCTCAGCATGGGATTCATCCAATACACAAACTTGTAAGATAAAATGGAGTCAGTAGTTTCTGGAAGCTTCTCAAAGTAGCCACATGTTAAAAGTTGGTGTGAACCTCCCCCATTGATGGGCTGATCCTAGGACAAAGGACAATAGACTGATGTGTTGGCTGAGTCAGTTGTGTGGTGACTTGCGAAGGGTTGGGATCTTATGTTGAGGCGAGATCCTGGTGACCGTGTGCATTGTTAGAAGCTGCCACATGGGACTGTGTTGTGTCCTTCATCTGCTGGATCCATTGAATCCACCCAAAGACTATTTCTATTTTCCTGGCGTCGGATTGCCGGGTGGCGCCCACGGATCTGCTCCCTTTGTGTGGACTCAGAATTACTATCATTTGTGTTGTCCCAGTTCTCTGTTCCAATAAATCTTGTTGGATTGTTTATCGGCCTGGTGTCTCTTCCTGCTGTGTCTCAAACCCCATCACAGCACCGTGCTTACATCACACTGTGCGCCTGTGTCATAGGCACCGTGCTTACATCACGCTGTGCGCCTGCATCATAGGCACCGTGCTTACCCAACACTACACCTGTATCATAGGCACCGTGCTTACATCACACTGTGCGCATGTGTCATAGGCACCGTGCTTACATCACAGTGTGCCTGTGTCATAGGCACCGTGCTTACATCACACTGTGCGCCTGTGTCATAGGCACCGTGCTTACCCAACACTGTGCGCCTGTGTCATAGGCACCGTGCTTACCCAGCACTGTGCACCTGTATCATAGGCACCGTGCTTACATCACACTGTGCGCCTGTGTCATAGGCACCGTGCTTACCCAACACTGTGTGATATAAGCACGGTGCCTATGATGCAGGCACAAAGTGTGATGTAAGCACGGTGCCTATGATACAGGCGCATAGTGTGAGGTAAGCACAGTGCCTATGACACAGGCGCACAGTGTGATGTAAGCACGTTTCCTATGATAGGCTCACAGTGTGATGTAAGCACGGTGCCTATGACACAGGTGCACAGTATGATGTAAGCACGGTGCCTATGATACAGGTGCACTGTGCACCTGTGTCATAGGCACCGTGCTTACATCACACTGTGAGCCTGTCATAGGAAACGTGCTTACATCACACTGTGCGCCTGTGTCATAGGCACTGTGCTTACCTCACACTATGCGCCTGTGTCATAGGCACTGTGCTTACCTCACACTATGCGCCTGTCATAGGCATTGTGCTTACCTCACACTATGCGCCTGTGTCATAGGCACCCTGCTTATATCACACTGTGCGCTTGTGTCACACTGTACACCTGTGTCATAGGCACCATGCTTACGTCACACTGTGTGCCTGTGTCATAGGCACCGTGTTTCTATCACACTGTGCGCCTGTGTCGTAGGCACCGTGCTTATGTCACACTGCGCTTGTGTCATAGGCACCGTGCTTACGTCACACTGTGCACCTGTGTCATAGGCACCATGCTTACGTCACACAGCGCGCCTGTGTCATAGAGAAAGAGCGGGGCAGGAGGCTGAGGACGGTTTCTCATCTGCTGCAGGAATCTAGCCATTGGGCTCCCAAGGGCCTTAGATACTGAGCAACAGGCCAGAATGCGCATATTATAAACCATGCCCACGTGGGCCCCTCCGGCTCTCAGTACGGCGCCCATGATTTGAGCTTTGCTGTGTCTTTCTCTTTTCCGCCATCCGAGGCGCATTACGCGGTTCTTCCCTGTGTATATGGACATGACGAGGCAGAAGCTGGTTTCTTATTCGTCCAGTTTCTTATTCGGAGCTGAAGTTGGTTTCTTAATCGGCAAAAAAATAAGCATCACAATAATAATAATCTTAATTTTTATATAGCGCTTTACAGTTTTGCACACATTATCGTCGCTGTCCCCGATGGGGCTCACAATCTAGAATCCCTATCAGTATGTTTTTATGTTTATTAAAAAACAATGCAGCGAGGAGCCCTGATGTGAATACACCTAAAATCAGCACCAAAAATTATAAAACTGGCACAAAAAAGGGCATCAAAGTGGGCACCAAAGGGATTTAATGAAAGGGTTAAATGACTTTAGGCCACTGATATCACACTGCAGACGTATAGAACAGGGAGCCCCACATCAAAACCAGGTATCTAGGACTTCCGGGGCAAACAGTTAATTTTCACAGATTTGAATAAGTAACTGATGTTTTTAAGGGATTAAATGACTTTGGGACATTGAAGGCACACGATGAATACACAGAAAGTGATGCCCTGCATCAAACTCAGGTCCCTCCAGCCTGGCCCAAATGGGTTCTGGGCATCAGAATTGGCATCAAATTGGGCAAACAGCCAATTTTCACAGATTTGAATAAGTAACTGATGTTTTTAAGGGGTTAAATGAGTTTGGGCCACTGATCTCACACTATGAACACACAGAAAGTGAAGACCCGCATCAAAGCAGGTCCCTCCAGCTTGGCGCAAATGGGTTCTGGGCATCAAACTTGGCATCAAAGTGGGCAAACAGCCAATTTTCAAAGATTTGAATAAGTAACTGATGTTTTTAAGGGGTTTAAACGACTTTAAGCCACTGATCTCACACTATGAGTACACAGATAGTGATGCCTTGCATCAAACCCAGGTCCCTCCAGCCTAGCCCAAATGGGTTCTGGGCATCAGAATTGGCATAAAATTGGGCAAACAGCCAATTTTCACAGATTTGAATAAGTAACTGATGTTTTTAAGGGGTTAAATGACTTTGGGTCACTAATATCACACTAACAATACACTGATAGTGATTCCCCGCATCAAACCCACATCCCTCCAGCCTGTCCCAAATGGGTTCTGGGCATCAGAATTGGCATCAAAGTGGGCAAACAGACAATTTTCACAGATTTGAATAAGTAACTGATGTTTTTAAGAGGTTAAATGACTTTGGGCCACTGATGTCACACTATGAATACACAGAACATGTTGCCTGGCGTCAAACTCAGGTCCCTCCAGCCTTGCTCAAATGGGTTCTGGGCATTAGAATTGGCATCAAATTGGGCAAACAGCCAATTTTCACAGATTTCAATAAGTAACTGATGTTTTTAAGGGGTTAAATGACTTTGGGCCACTGATGCCACACCATGAATACAAAGATAGTGATGCCCTGCATCAAACCCAGGTCCCTCCAGCCTGGCCCAAATAGGTTCTGAACATCAAATTTTGGCATCAAAGTGGGCAAACAGCCAATTTTCACAGATTTTAATAAGTAACTCATGTTTTTAAGGGGTTAATGACTTTGGGACACAGATGTCACACTATGAATACACAGATAATTATGCTCCGCATCAAACCCAGGTCCCTCCAGCCTGGCCCAAATGGGTTCTAGGCATCAGAATTGGCATCAAAGTGTGCAAACAGACAATTTTCACAGATTTGAATAAGTAACTGATGTTTTTAAGGGGTTAAATAACTTTGGGCCACTGATTTCACACTATGAATACACAAAAAGTGATGCCTGCATCAAACCCAGGTCCCTCCAGCCTGTCCCAAATGGTTTCTGGGCATCAGAATTGGCATCAAAGTGGGCAAACAGCCAATTTTCACAGATTTGAATAAGTAACTGATGTTTTTAAGGGGTTAAATTACTTTGGGACATTGATATCACACTATGAGTACACAGATAGTGATGCCCTGCATCAAACCCTGGTCTCTCCAGCCTGGCCCAAATGGGTTCGAGGCATCAGAATTGGCATCAAAGTGGGCAAACAGACAATTTTCACATATTAGAATAAGTAACTAATGTTTTTAAGGGGTTAAATGACTTTGGGACACTGATCTCACACTATGAGTACACAGATAGTGATGCCCTGCATCAAACCCTGGTCCCTCCAGCCTGGCCCAAATGGGTTCTGGGCATCAGAATTGGCATCAAAGTGGGCAAACAGTCAATTTTCGCAGATTTGAATAAGTAACTGATGTTTTTAAGGGGTTAAATGACCTTGGGCCATTGATCTCACACCACCATTACATACACAGTAAGGCTGGAGACACACTAGCAAGTTTTTGCTTATTTTTTTTCTCTGCACTCCAGCTCATGTCCTGGGTGAAAAGAGTGATGCAAACCCAGGTGGAGAAATTTCCTGAAATGGAGACCACGGTAAAAATGCTTATGGAGGCCATGGGACAGCAGCAGCAGGTTACGCAGCAGCAACAGGAGGCCTTGCGACAGCAGCAAAAGGTTACGCAGCAGCAGCTGATATTTAATCAACAGCAGCAAGAAACCAACCGGCTGTTGATACAGCACATCACAGCGCCACAGACAACAGGAACTACCCAGGAAAGCCATGAGGTCCGGAAAGCAGTTCGTACAGTGATTCCAAAAATGGAGAAATCTGATGACGTTGAGATGTACCTGGAGATGTTCGAAGGAGTGGCTGAGAGGGAGAGACTACCCCGGGACCAGTGGGCAAAAGTCATTGCTCCGTTTCTGGCCCCAGGACCGTTGAAAGCCTATCAGGACCTACCCACTGAGCAAAAGGCGGACTACATGATCGTCAAGGGTGAGATACTAGCACGTCTTGGGGTAAATGTGTTGGTGCGGGCCCAGCGGGTACACAAGTGGGAGTTTACCCCCTCCGAGCCGGCTCGGTCTCAGTATTACGACTTGGTGCACTTGTTACAAAAGTGGTTGCAGCCTGAGATATTGTCACCCAGCGCTATGCTGGACCGTATAGTGACTGATAAATTTTGGAGGGTTTTGCCCCACTCCCTCCAAACATGGGTCGGACAGGCATCCCCTACTAATGCCCTCCAGATGGTAGACCTCATAGAAAGATATGGGGCTACCAAAGAACTCCAAAAGAAAAGCGATGTTCCAGCTCCTTAAAATTCCAAAATTTTATTCGTCCATTCGATATAAAATACAGAGTGGTATATGCTCCATAGAGGAAGCCGCATACAGCAACGCGTTTCGATCAGTCGATCTTCATCAAGGCTGCTATACATATGTGAAACATGCAGACCTATATACAACTCACGGACCAATGAAATTCAAACTGACAATCACATGATAGACTGAAGGTCCTGGAAGGTAAGTTGCGATCACGAATAATCAAAAGGTCCTTATAAGACAATAAATTGACATCATTAAAATTGCAAAAAAACAATAAAAAAACAAACACAATATGGCGAGAGATCTTAATCAATAATTATAATGATACATTAACTCGTTTCTTTTATTTAATCCATTTGGATATCTCGTATTTAAGGAAAAGATCCAAAAAGCTTCCCTAGTCAGCAGATGTCTAGCGATATCCCCACCTCGCACAAATTTAGTGACTCTTTCTATGGCGCTAACCTGGAAAGACGTAGTATTGCGATCGTGACGTGCGCTTACGTCTTTCCAGGTTAGCGCCATAGAAAGAGTCACTAAATTTGTGCAAGGTGGGGATATCGCTAGACATCTGCTGACTAGGGAAGCTTTTTGGATCTTTTCCTTAAATACGAGATATCCAAATGGATTAAATAAAAGAAACGAGTTAATGTATCATTATAATTATTGATTAAGATCTCTCGCCATATTGTGTTTGTTTTTTTATTGTTTTTTTGCAATTTTAATGATGTCAATTTATTGTCTTATAAGGACCTTTTGATTATTCGTGATCGCAACTTACCTTCCAGGACCTTCAGTCTATCATGTGATTGTCAGTTTGAATTTCATTGGTCCGTGAGTTGTATATAGGTCTGCATGTTTCACATATGTATAGCAGCCTTGATGAAGATCGACTGATCGAAACGCGTTGCTGTATGCGGCTTCCTCTATGGAGCATATACCACTCTGTATTTTATATCGAATGGACGAATAAAATTTTGGAATTTTAAGGAGCTGGAACATCTCTTTTCTTTTGGACTTCTCTGGACGTTCGTCAGACGTCGTTCCGTGCACCTGTCGTGGTAGTTGGTGAGCTGGTTTGCTTTTCCTTTTTGCTACCAAAGAACTACAGGGAGAGACTCCCCGGAAAGTAACGAGAAAGTTCCCTAAGTTTCCACCCGTGGCTCGGCGAGCAGAGACCAGGAAGGCCACTCAGGATGTATCTGGGGAAGAAAGGGGCCCCATAATCTGCTGGCGGTACCAGGACATGTGAGAGCTGATTGCCCCCACCTGGCTGAGTCCATGGACACAAACTTTGGGTACTACCAGTCTCACTATGCCAAACCGATGTGTGCAATGGGCACCCCAGAGGGACCCAGTTTGAAACATTTGTGTAAGGTTGAAGTGGAGGGCACCCTGCTCTGGCTCTACTGGACTCAGGGGGTCTTGTGACCCTGGTACGAGCCAGCCGGGTGCAAACCAGCAAGTATACTGGTCGGAAAATTGGGGTGTTGTGTATACATGTAGACTTAAAAGACTATCCTACCACACTAGTGATGATAAACACGCCAGGGGGGAGGCGGTGCCACGAGGTGGGGGTGGTGATTAATTTGCATTATGAAGTAATAATTGGAAGAGATTTTCCTTTATTTTCTGTGCTTTGGCCCACTGTTGTCCCACCAACCGAACAATTGCCGGCACCGGTGGCAACCAGGTTGCATTCTCCAGAAGTGGGGCATGAACCTGGTGGCCCAGAGGAAGAAGTGCTAGTGGTAGGGGTATCCTGCTCTTCGGTGGAGGAGGGGAAAACTTCTCCTATAGAAGTATTGGCTGGGGAGGTAGCAGACTTGCTGCCAGGACCTGGATGGTCAGACTTAAATGTGTCAGGTGACAATTTTGGTACGTCGCAACTCCGAGACCCTACGTTGGCTCGAGCCCGAGAAAATGTACTGTTTGTCAATGGGAAACCCCAACAACCTGGGGCAGCTACAGTATTGCCATGCTTGGACCTAAACCAAGATTTGTTGTATCGAGTCGAGAAAATACGTGGGGAAATGGTAGAACAATTACGGGTACCTCAGGCAAATCGTAGGCTGGTAATGGATTTAGCGCATGCACATGTACTTGGTGGGCATTTAGGCCAAAAAAAAAACCGTAGACCGAATTCTGCAGCAGTTTTACTGGCTAGGGGTCCATGAAGAAGTTAAACGGTACTGTAATTCCTGTCCAGTGTGCCAGGTAACCAGTCCCCACGCTCACTTTCGGAGTCCGTTGGTGCCTTAACCCCTTCACCCCCAAGGGTGGTTTGCACGTTAATGACCGGGCCAATTTTTACAATTCTGACCACTGTCTCTTTATGAGGTTATAACTCTGAAACGCTTCAACGGATCTTCACGATTCTGAGATTTTCTCGTGACATATTGTACTTCACGTTAGTGGTAAAATTTCTTCGATATACCTTGCGTTTATTTTTGAAAAAAACGCAAATATGGCGAAAATTTTGAAAATTTTGCAATTTTCAAACTTTGAATTTTTTTTCCCTTAAAACAGGAAATATGTCACACAAAATAGTTAAGAAATAACATTTCCCACATGTCTGCTTTACATCAGCACAATTTTGGAACCAAAATTTTTTTTTGTTAGGAAATTATAGGGGTTAAAAGTTGACCAGTGATTTCTCATTTTTACAACAAAATTTACAAAGCCATTTTTTTAGGGACCACCTCACATTTGAAGTCACTTTGACGGGTCTATATAGCAGAAAATACCCAAAAGTGACACCATTCTAAAAACTGCACCCTCAAGTTACTCAAAACCATATTCAAGAATTTTATTAACCCTTCAGGTGCTTCACAGGAGCTGAAGCAACGTGGAACGAAAAAATGAATATTTAACTTTTTAGCCACAAAAATGATCTTTTACAAACTTTTTATTATTTTCACAAGGGTAAAAGGAGAAAATGGACAGATAAAGTTGTTGTGCAATTTCTCCTGAGTACGACAATACCCCATATGTGGGGGAAAACTACTGTTTCGGCACACGGCAGAGCTCGTAAGGGAAGGAGCGCCGTTTGACTTTTTCAAACTAACATTGGCTGGAGTTGAGATTGGACGCCATGTCGTGTTTGGAGAGCCCCTGATGCGCCTAAACAGTGGAAACCCCCGACAAGTGACACCATTTTGGAAACCAGACCCCCTAAGGAACTTATCTAGATCTGTTGTGAGCACTTTGAACCCCAAAGTGTTTCACAAAAGTTTATAATGCCTGGGTGTGAAAAAAAAAAAACAATGTTCCACAAAAATGATCTTTTAGTCCAAATTTTTGATTTTTCCCAAGGAAATTGGACCCCAAAAGTTGTTGTCCAATTTGTCCTGAGTACGCTGATACCCCATATGTGGGGGGGGAACTGTTTGGGCGCATGGCAGGGCTTGGAAAGGAAGCAGTAACGTTTTGGAATGCAAACATTGATGGGGGTCATGTTCCGCTTGTAGTGCCCCAGATGAGCCTAAACAGTGGAAAGCCCCACATGTGACCCCATTTTGGAAGCTAGACCCCCTAAGGAACTTATCTAGATCTTTGGTGAGCACTTTGAACCCCCAAGTGCTTCACACAAGTTTATAATGCCCGGGCATGAAAATAAAAAATCCTATTTTTTTCCCACAAAAATTATCTCTTAGTCACTAATTTTTTATTTTCCCATAGGTAACAGGATAAATTGGACCTCAAAAGTTGTTGTCCAATTTCTCCTGAGTACGCTGATACCCCATATGTGGGGGGGAATCACTGTTTGGGCGCACGGCAGAGCTCGGAAGGGAAGGAGCACCATTTGACTTTTTCCAACCAAAATTGGCTGGAATTGAGATTAGACGCCATGTTGCATTTGGAGAGTCCCTGATGTGCCTAAACAGTGGAAACCCCCCACAAGTGACCCCATTTGGGAAACTAGACCCCCTAAGGAACTTATCTAGATCTTTGGTGAGCAATTTGAACCCCCAAGTGCTTCACACAAGTTTATAACGTAGAGCTGTAAAATTAAAAAATCATATTTTTTCCACAAAATTGATCTTTTCACCCCAATTTTTATTTTCCCAATGGTAACAAGACTCCAAAAGTTATTGTGTAATTTGTCCTGAGTACACTGATACCCCATATGTGGGGGTAAACCACTGTTTGGGTGCATGGCAGAGTTTGGAAGGGAAGGAGCGCCGTTTGACTTTTTCAACGCATAATTGGCTGGATGCCATGTCGTGTTTGGAGAGCTCCTGATCTGCCTAAACAGTGGAAACCCCCCACAAATGACACTATTTTGGAAACTAGACCCCTCAAGGAACTTATCTAGATGTGTGGTGAGCACTTTGAACCCCCAAGTGCTTCACAGAAGTTTATAACGTACAGCCGTAAAATAAAAAATCTTTTTTTTTTTTTTTACAAAAATGTTTTTTTTGCCCCCAATATTTTATTTTCACAAGGGTAACAGGAGAAATTGGACCCAAAAAGTTGTTTTCCAATTTGTCCTGAGTACGCTGATATGTGGGAGTAAACTACTGTATGGGCGCACGTCGGGGCTCGGAAGGGAAGTAGTGACGTTTTGGATTGCAGACTTTGATGGAATGGTCTGGGGGCGTCATGTCGCATTTGGAGAGCCCCTGATGCGCCTAAACAGTGGAAACCCCCCACAAGTGACCCTATTTTGGAAAATAGACCCCACAAGGAACTTATCTAGATGTGTGCTGAGCGCTATGAAGCCCCAAGTGCTTCACAGAAGTTTATAACATACAGCCGTAAAAACAAAAAAAATCATTTTTTTTTTTTACAAAAATGATATTTTCGCCCCCAGTTTTTTATTTTCCCAAGGGTAACAGAAGAAATAGGACAAATTGCACAATAACTCTTGGGGTACAGAGTACGCTGATACCCCATATGTGGGGGTAAACTACTGTTTGGGCGCATGGCAGAGCTCAGAAGTGAAGGAGCACCGTTTGACTTTTTCAACGCAGAATTGGCTAGAATTGAGATCAGACGCCATGTCACATTTGGAGAGCCCCTGATGTGCCTAAACAGCAGAAACCCCCCAATTCTAACTCCAACCCTAACCCCAACACACCCCTAACCCTAGTCCCAACCCTAACCACAAACCTAACCCTAACACACCCCTAACCCTAATCCCAACCCTAACCCTAATCCTAACGTTAGCGCCAACCCTAACCCTAACTTTAGCCGCAACCCTAACCCTAATGGGAAAATGGAAATAAATAAATTTTTTTAATTTTATTATTTTTCCCTAACTAAGGGGGTGATAAAGCAGGGTTTGATTTACTATTTATAGCGGGTTTTTGTGATTGGCAGCTGTCACGCTAAAAGACGCTTTTTATTGCAAAAAGTAGTTTTTTGCATCACCACATTTTGAGAGCTATAATTTTTGCATATTTTGGCCCACAGAGTCATGTGAGGTCTTATTTTTTGCGGGACGAGTGACGTTTTTATTGGTACCATTTATGACCACGTGACATTTTTTGATCGCTTTTTATTTCGATTTTTGGGATTTTAGAATGAACAAAAATCAGCAATTCATGAATTTCTTTTGGGGGAGGCGTTTATACCGTTTCGCGTGTGGTAAAATTGATAAAGCAGTTTTATTCTTCGGGTCAGTACGATTACGGTGATACCTCATTTATATCATTTTTTTATGTTTTGGTGCTTTTATAGAATAAAAGCAATTTTATCTAAAAAATTATTATTTTTGCATCGCTTTATTCTGCGAGCTATAACTTTTTTATTTTTTCGCTGATGATGCTGTATGATGGCTCGTTTTTTGCGGGACAAGATGACGTTTTCAGCGGTACTATGTTTATTTATATCGGTCTTTTTGATCGCGTGTTATTCCACTTTTTGTTCGGCGGTATGATGATAAAGCATTGATTTTTTGCTTAGTTTTTTTTTTTTAAGGGGTTCACTAAAGGGGTTAACTAGTGGGACAGTTTTATAGGGAGGGTCGTTACGGACGTGGCGATACCAAATATGTGTACTTTTATTGTTTCGTTTTTTTTATTTACAGGAAGAAATGAATTTATTGGGGAACGTTTTTTTTTTTTTTTTATGATTTTTTTTACCACTTTTTATTTTCATTTTTTTAACTTTTTTACTTTGTCCCAGGGTGGGACATCACAGTATTTTAGCAGATCGCTGGTGTGACAGTGTGCACAGCACTCTGTCACACCAGCGATCGCTCTGGCAGTGCTGCAGGCCTCTCAGTGCCTGCTCTCAGCAGGCACTGAGGAAGCCACCTCCCTGCAGGACCCCGGCGCCATTTTGGATCCGGGGACCTGGAGGGAGGACGGACCCTCGGAACAGCGCGACACATCTCCCTGCGCGATCCTCCCCTGTGCCCCCGGTACAGCGCGATCATGTTGATCGCGGTGTGCCAGGGGTTAATGTGCCGGGAGCGGTCCGTGACCGCTCCTGACACATAGTGCCGGGTGTCAGCTGTGAAAATCAGCTGACACCCGGCCACGATCGGCTGCGCTCCCCCCGAGAGCGCGTCCGATCGCACGGGACGTACTATCCCGTCCATGGTCATACGGGCCCAGGTACCATGGACGGGATAGTACGTCTGATGGCAGTTTGGGGTTAACCCTTTATAGAGGTACATTTTGAAAGAGTGGAAATGGACTTGGTTGGGCCTGTCAATAAATCAGCAAGGGGTCACCAACACATTCTTGCAGTTTTAGATTACACTACCTAGTATCCTGAGGCCGTTCCACTATGCCACACATCAGCTAAGCTTATCGCAAAAGAACTCATGGGTATGTTTTCACGGGTGGGAATTCCTCAAGAAATTTTAACAGACCAGGGAACCCCCTCTATGTCAAAAATTATGAAGGAACTTTGCCACTTGTTATACAGTTGGCACGTCAGTCTATCATCCCCAAACAGATGGTCTGGTAGAAAGATTCAATAAGACACTGAAGAGTATGTTAAAAAAAGCAGTTTCCAAAGATGGGAAAGACTGGGATCTCTTACTGCCACATTTATTGTTTGCAGTGCGGGAGGTGCCCCAGGCATCTACGGGGCTCTTGCCCTTTGAACTATTGTATGGCAGACATCCACGGGGGTTTACTCGATATAGCCAAAGAGGCCTGGGAGAACCAACCTACCCCCCCACAAAAGTGTGATAGAACATGTTGCAAAAATTTAAGAAAGAAGGGAGACAGTCCTACCATTAGTCAGGGAACATATGGAGGCAGCACAAAGGTCACAGAGTTGGGTCTATAACCGGGAGGCTCGAGTAAGAAACTTTAGCCCTGGGGATCGGGTGTTGGCACTTGTGCCTACAGTGGATAGCAAGTTTCTTGCAAGGTAGCAGGGACCCCACGAGATTATAGAGAAGGTGGGGCCGGTAAACTACAAGGTACACAACCAGGACGGAGAAAGCCAGAACAGATTTACCATGTTAATCTGCTTAAACCATGGAAAGATAGAGACCACCTTGGTGGGGATTGTCCGCTGCCTGCATTTCCGGTGGAGAAGGCTCCATTACCTCGGGAGGGGCAGGAGAAGCCCTCTCCGTAGTCAAAATAGCAGACACTTTGTCTCCTAGACAGGTTCAGGAGGTCCGGGAGTTTGTTAGCCGAAATACAGATGTTTTTTTGGAGCTCCCTGGTCGCACCTACCTAATTCAACATGACATTGTCACGTAGCCACAGGCCAAGGTCCGACTAAAGCCACATCGGGTGCCTGAGGCCGGCGACAAGCCATCTCGGAGGAGGTAAAAACTATGCTGCAGTTAGGGGTCATTGAAGAGTCCCAGAGTGAGTTGGCCAGTCCGATAGTCCTAATACCCAAGCCTGATGGGACGCTAAGGTTCTGTAATGACTTTAGAAAACTTAATGAAATTTCAAAGTTTGACGCCTACCCCATGCCCCGGGTCGATGAGTTGTTTGGGCAGGCACGGTATTTTTCAATCCTTGACCTCACAAAAGGATATTGGCAGGTACCCCTAACAGAGGCGGCAAGGGAAAAAACGGCTTTTGTAACACCCGAGGGGCTGTTCCAGTAGGATTACATGGCGCGCCAGCGACATTCCAGCGGTTAATGGATATTGTTCTCCGTCCCCATCACCATTATACCGCAGCCTATCTGGACGATATTGTTGTGTACAGTACAGACTGGGAAAGTCACTTACCAAAAGTACAGGCGGTTATAGATTCTCTGCGACAAGCAGGGCTAACTGCCAACCCAAAGAAGTGTTCCATAGGGTTGGAGGAAGCTCGGTACCTGGGTTACATAATTGGGAGAGAGTTCTCAAGCCCCAAATAAACAAAGTGGAGGCAATCCAGAACTGGCCCCGTCCCCTCACAACAAAACAGGTAAAAGCTTTTTTGGGTTTAGTGGGATATTACAGGCGGTTTATTCCCAACTTTGCAACTTTGCAACCCTGTCCGCGCCTTTAACAGACTGCTTGAAAGCGAGGAAATCGGTGATTGTTCGCTGGAATGATCAGATAGAAGAAGCCTTTATAAAGTTAAAATTGGATCTGGTACACCTGTTCTGATCACACCCGATTTCAAAAGAGAGTTCATTGTGCAGACTGATGCTTCTGAGATAGGGCTTGGTGCGGTGTTGTCTCAGGAAACTAATGGGATGCTCTTCCACGTTAACCTCCTAAGTCGGAAGCTTAACCCAGCTGAAACCAGGTACAGTATTGTGGAGAGAGAGTGCCTGGCCATTAAGTGGGCACTGGAGTCATTGCGCTATTATTTGCTGGGGAGAACATTTCGTTTGGTGACTGATCATTCCCCTCTGACGTGGACGAGTCAAGCTAAAGAGAGGAATGCCCGAGTCACCAGGTGGTTTCTGTCCCTGCAAAATTTCAAATTTTCAGTAGAACATCGGGCAGGCAGACTACAGGGGAACGCAGATGCCCTGTCCAGAGTTCACTGTATGCCATGTGTCCACCCCCCTAGGGTTGAACAAAGGAAGGAGGTATGTGGTACAGCAAAGGGTGTTTTGCTGGATGGGACATACATTTCTTCCAGCAGGTTAAAGTTTGGTTGGGATTTTCCCTAAAGACAAGGACCTGTGATGGTGTCATGGTCACGTGATCAGCCAAGGTGATGTGTACCTCACCTGTGGGTGTGGTTAGGGGCTTTGTAATGGTGAGGGTGAGTGTGAGAGAGGTGGAAGAGGAAGCACTCGGCTGGAGCCAGCCTGTATCTGTTTGTTGGACGACACGTGCTGAAAAGCTCGAGCAGCCAGACTCCAGACAACCCGGGGAATGGCACCTGGCGGTCGCTGCTGATCTTGCAGCCGCTTAGTTAAACCCGTCCCAGCAACGGTGAGTCTGGGACCAGTGGTTCTTCAAGCTGGAGTATATTTGTGTTGTTCGCTATGTTTCTGTTATCCTGGTGTTTAAAGTGACATTTGTTATGTTTTGGTAGCTGAGGAGGCAGGAGCAGATAACCGCATAGGCAGCCAAACACCAGAGAGGTTGGAAACTAATAGGTTGCAGACCCCTAAACTAACCGCACAACTAGAAGCAGCCGTGGGTCGTTCCTACTGTGCCCTAGATGCCTCATCACAGCCGGAGAGATTAGCTATCCCTGAAGATGGAAAAAGGAAAGCTAACTTCCCCGGAGGAGAGCTCCAAAAGAACAGGAAGCCCCCCAAACATATAATGGCGGTTAGACAAGATGAAAACACGAACACAGACAGAAAATAGATTGAGCAAACGCTGGGGCCCAAAACTGTCTAGTGTGGTGTAGTGACTAATGTGGCACCTAGGGGGCGCTGTATAAGTTGCTCAAATTATGCATGGAGGCATGAGATGGATGGGAAACCAGTCCCTGGTATGGTGCTGAATGAAAAGTATGTGTCGCAGAGCTATTCTGTGCTGTAGGTCAGTAATGTTGTTCTGGGACTTGTAGTCCCATAAGAGTTCTGATTGTATGTCTTGTGAAGGACCTGTGATGAGGTCATGAACAGGTGACCAGACCATGTGCTTCATACCTTGGCTTGGGGAGTGGCTACAGGTATGAAAGGCAGTGTTGGGCACATGGAGATTGAGATTGTGTACGGAGACTGAGGAGTCTCTGGAAGTCTGGCTGAGACAGTGGAGAGTGTGTCCTGCACAGGGCTGCCTGGAAGGTTCCTGGAAGGTCTGTCGGTGTTGGAAGATCCTGGGGTTGGATCGGATTCCTGGAAGCACCTGGTGAGACTTGGAACTTAGTAGCCAGGGTGTTGGACGGGGGTCCTGAATAGCACCTGGACAGGACACATGGGTGTGCGGAGCCTGTGATGATCCCACACTGAGAACCATGCGGTTCTATTGAGGAGTCAGCCTGGAAGTGACTTTCTGTTACAGTGTGTCAGTGAGCACCGGAAGCGAGTCCAGATCACCCGGGAAGGCACCTGGCGGTCCCTGCTGGCTTGGTAGCCGCTTAGTCAAGCCCGTCCCATGCAAGGGTGCGTCTGGGAACAGTAGTTTGCAAAGCTGGAATGCATTGATGTTTTTTGTCATGTTTTGTTACCTGGCGTTTAAAGAGAAAGTAAACAATTGATTTTGGACTAAAAGCCTGTGTGTTGCCTCATAACTGCAGACCGGCCCTTGCCTACCAGAGCGGATCCCTACACTAGATAGGACAGCACAGGAGAGAATACTGTCTGCAACCCAGAAAAACCCTAGGAAAAACTCCAACACTTCTGAAACCAAAAATACTGAGACCAGACAGTCTCGACCACCTATATCAGATCTCTGGTGTGGACACGTAGCTACCAAGCAGTAAAATATCACAAGAACTGAGCAAATGAACAAACACAAAAAGCGAACGGAGACCAGCCCAAGCCCCCAAAGGGGACCCAGCTGAAGTCAAAAAGCAATGCAGTAAAAAAGCAAGGAAAATCAAACCACAGTAAAAAAAAACTGAAAGTGACTTATCTGAATGCAAGCAGGAGACAGCAGAAAAGTAAGCTGAATTCCAACCTAGACCAGGAAGAACAATTGATCACCAGCAAGAACCATGGGAGGTCAGCTCACTTATATCAGGCCAGTCCGTACCACCTGACAACCAATCATCAGCTACAGGTGGTGGATTTTTGCTGTTCAACATAGGTTCAATACCCTAAGCAACCACCAGAGGGAGCTTCAGCTCTGAAGTCATCTCCAACATGTTCACAACAGTATCCCTCCCTTGAGGAGGGGTCACCGAACCCTCACATGTGCCACCAGGTCAGGATGAGCTCGGTGATAGGCACGGACCAGTCTCTCAGCATGAATGTCAGAAGCAAACACCCAAGAATTGTCCTCCTGACCATAGCCTTTTCACTTCACCAGGTACTGGAGTCTCCGCCTAGCCAAACGAGAATCCAATATCTTCTCAACCACATACTCCAAATTGCCCTCAACCAAAACAGGATCAGGAGGTGCAACCATAGGAACCACTGGCTCTACAAACCTCTTCAATAAAGATTTGTGGAATACGTTGTGAATCTTGAATGTTCCTGAAAGAAGCAAACGGAAGGAAATGGGATTAAGAATTTCCACGATCTTATAAGGTCCAATGAACCTTGGCTTAAATTTTGGAGACACGAACCTCATAGGGATATTTTTTGAGGACAACCAAACCAAGTCACCCACTTTAAACCGAGGACCATCAGTCCTATGCCGGTTGGCAAACCGCTGGGCCTTCTCCTGAGAGAGAGACAACTTATCCACTACTTGATACCAAATCTGCTGCATTCTCTCCACAATAGAGTCAACACCCGGACAGACAGAAGCCTCCACCTGCCCTGAAGAAAATCGAGGATGAAACCCTAAATTGCAGAAAAATGGAGACATCAAGGTGGCAGAACTAGCCCTATTATTCAAAGCAAACTCAGCCAAAGGCAAAAAAGAGACCCAGTCATCTTGATCAGCAGACACAAAACATCTCAAATAAGTCTCCAAGGTCTGGTTTGTTCTCTCAGTTTGTCCATTGGTCTGAGGGTGGAACGCAGAGGAAAAACACAGCTGAACTCCCAGTTTGGAACAAAATGTCCTCCAAAATCTGGAAACAAACTGGACTCCTCTGTCAGACACAATGTTCTCTGGAATGCCGTGCAACCGAACCACCTGTTGAAAAAATAAGGGCACCAACTCGGAGGAGGATGGCAACTTAGGTATTGGCACAATATGTATCATCTTGGAAAATCTATCACAGATTACCCAAATAACGGTCATTCTCTGAGAGACAGGGAGGTCGGAAATAAAATCCATAGAGATATGGGTCCATGGCCTCTTGGGCACAGGCAATGGCATTAACAAACCACTAGAGCGAGAGCAAGGTTTGGACCGAGAACAAGTTCCACAGGATTGCACAAAGTTCCTGAAGTCACGAAACAAAGTGGGCCACCAAAAGGACCGACTCACCAAATCTCTGGTACCAAAAATACCAGGATGGCCAGCCAACGTGGAGCAATGAATCTCAGACATCACATTCTTCCTCCACTGGTCTGGGACAAACAATTTCCCAACAGGCCAGCGTTCAGGTTTATCCTCCTGAAATTGCTCCAGAGCCTTTTTCAAATCGGGCGAAATAGCGGAAAGAACCACACCCTCCTTCAGAATAACAGCGGGCTCAGTTACCTCAGGAGAATCCGCAAAGAAACTCCTCGAGAGAGCATCCGCCTTAACATTTTTAGTGCCCGGGAGAAAAGAGACCACAAAATTAAAACATGTGAAAAACAAGGCCCACCTGGCCTGTCTAGGATTAAGTTGCTTGGCCGATTCAAGATAAACCAGGTTCTTGTGAACCGTGAGGACCACCACCTGATGTTTGGCTCCTTCCAGCCAATGTCTCCACTCTTCAAAGGCCCACTTCATAGCCAATAACTCCCGATTTCAAACATCATAATTATGTTCCGCTGGGGAAAATTTTCGAGAGAAAAAGGCACAAGGGTTACTCTTAGAAGTCTCCGGATCCCTTTGGGACAAAACGGCTCCTGCACCAATCTCAGAAGCATCAACCTCCACCTGAAATGGTAGAGAAACATCAGGTTGCCGTAGAACAGGAGCAGAAGTGAATCTCCGCTTAAGCTCCTGAAACGCAGAAACTGCCTCAGGAGACCAATTCACTACATCAGAACCCTTTTTGGTCAAATCAGTCAGTGGTTTCACAATAGTAGAGAATTACCTATAAAATTACGATAAAAATTAGCAAAACCCAAAAATCTCTGAAGAGCCTTCAATGTAGTGGGCTGAACCTAATCACAAATGGCCTAAACTTTGACAGGGTCCATTTCAATACCAGACGGAGACAAAATGAATCCCAGAAGTGAAACCTTCTGTAAGATAAAAAAAAAAAGACATTTTGATCCCTTCACATACAATGCATTTTCTCTCAAAATCCGGAACACAGTCCGAACATGAGAATCTCAGTCATTGGAAAAAATCAAGATGTCGTCCAAATAAACGATCAGAAATTTATCCACGAAATCCCGGAAAATATCGTTAATAAAGGATTGGAAGACGGAAGGGGCATTAGTGAGCCCAAAAGGCATCACTAGGTACTCAAAATGCCCCTCTGGGGTATTAAACGCCATCTTCCATTCATCACCGTGCTTGATGCGAATAAGATTATGCGCCCCCCTGAGGTCAAGCTTGGTAAACCAACTAGCACCTTTCACTCTGGAAAATAGGTCAGAAATCAAGGGTAACGGATATTGATAATTAATAGTGATCTTATTCAGGAGACGATAGTTAATACACGGCCTCAATGAGCCAGCCTTCTTGGTCACAAAGAAAAAGCCAGCGCCCAAAGGTGAAGAGGATGGTCTGATATGACCCTTCTCCAAAGACTCTTTGATATAAGATTGCATAGCATCATGCTCATGTACAGATAAATTAAAGAGCCGACCCTTGGGAAATTTACAACCGGGTACTAAGTCAATAGCGCAATCATAACTCCTATGAGGAGGTAAGGATGCAGACTTACTCTCACTAAACATATCAGAAAAATCAGTCAAATAGTCAGGGACATCTTGAGACTGGTGAGAGGCAGAAAAAACAGTAGTGTCATTACGAACACATTGACAACCCCAACTGACCACAGACACAGACTTCCAATCCAAAACAGGATTATGAGTCTGCAACCAAGGAAAACCCAGTACAATAATGTCATGTAAATTATGTAACACCAAAAATTTGCAATTCTCTTGGTGGTCCGGGTCAACCCGCATTATCACCTGGGTAGAAAACTGTGGTTTATTGTTAAATATTAATTATTGCTTATGGATTTATTCTTTATACACTCAATTCTGTACCGAGCACATTAACGTTCGCTGACATTACACATGCTATTTCTGTATGGTAAAGTGTCATCCCCATATATAGAGACCACGTGATTTAAGGAACATATATATAATGACTACACGAAGGGAGGGGTGGGGCTCTCTCTCTTCAGACACAAGGGACATTTTATTCTGACATCTTACAAGAACACTAATGTGAATGGACAGCTGCTATGTAACCACGTGTTGCTTCCTCAGACGCTGCTGACAAGAGACAGATGTCATTTTACTATTCAGGATCTAAGGAAAGAATTGTACAAGCTTTGCTATGGACAAATGGACAATCTCTTCGTAACTATTTCACTCATTTTATGTTTTCCTGAAATGATGTTTTTTGGTGGACAGTCCAATAAACCACTACATTTTTTTATAAGAAACATTGTGACATTTTTTCTTTAGAGTATGGCATCTGGTAACAAGTCCTGGAAAAATATACGAAAGTAAGGATTTTTAACATATTGGCGAGCCAGACAGTTCTGCTTCTGTGCTATTTTAAGTGGATTCTTTCCCTTGTACACGGGGGAGGTGAGGTTTGCTAAAGACACCTGTTGTCCAAGTCTCAAGAATTCCACTATTTCACGTCACAAGGATCAGAAAAGAACCTATGGATGAGGACTGTTAAGATTTGGTAGCTGAGGAGAGCAGGAAAAAAAGGCAATACACCAGAGAGGTTGGAATCTACTGGATTGCAGTACCCTGACTGACCACCACAACTAAAGGCAGCCGTGGAGTGTACCTACGTTGGTCCTAGACGCCTCATCACAGCCTGAGAAGCTAACTACACCTAAAGATAGAAAGAGGAAAACTATCTGCCCCGGAGCAGATCCCCAAAGAACATAGGAAGCCCCCAAACATGTAATGGCGGTTAGACAAGAGGAAATACAGACGCAGACAGAAAATAGTATGAGCAAACGTTGGGGCCCAATCTTCCTAGAAAGAAAAGGATAGGAAGGACACTTACTGCAATCCAAAAAACCCTAAAAAAAATACCAACTCACTAATTGCAAAAACAACTGAGATCACACGACCTCTACCACCTAAATTAGTTCTCTGGTGTAACAAAACTAAGCAGCAGCCACTGAAAAAACTGGAAAAGGCAAATGAACAAATAACAGTGGCTCAGATAAACTGAGAGGAGCACAAGCCCCCGGAGGGGACCTGGCTGACCTCCACAGAAGTGCAGGACAAAATGCAAAAAGCAAGTACAAAAATAAAGCAGAAAAAATCTTATCTGTTAGCAGAAGATGCAGGCAAGACACAGCAGGCTTCCAAGTGAACCAGGAACCAAAGTTGGGACAAGAACAATTGATCACCGGCAACCCTGATGGGAGGGAACCTCCCTTATATAAGACCAGTCTGTAACAACTGATTGCCAATCTTCACAATCTTCATTGAATAGTTCAGTGTTGTGATTTGGTAACTGAGGAGAGCAGGCAAAAAACTGCAATACACCAGAGAGGTTGGAATCTACTGGATTGCAGTACCCTGACTAACCACCACAACTAAAGGCAGCCGTGAAGCTTTCCTAAGTTGGTCCTAGACGCCTCGTCACAGCCTGAGAGGTTAACTACACCTAAAGATGGAAAGAGGAAAGCTATCTGCCCCGGAGCAGATCCCCAAAGAACATAGGAAGCCCCCAAACATGTAATGGCGGTTAGACAAGAGGAAATACAGACACAGACAGAAAATAGTATGAGCAAACGTTGGGGCCCAATCTACCTGGACAGAAAAGGATAGGAAGGACACTTACTGCAATCCCAAAAAACCCTACAAAATACCAACTCTACTAATTGCAAAAACACCTGAGATCACACGACCTCTACCACCTAAATTAGTTCTCTGGTGTCACAAAACTAAGACGCAGCCACTGAAAAAACTGGAAAAGGCAAATGTAACAAAAACAGTGGCTCAGAACAAACTGAGAGGAGCACAAGCCCCCGGAGGGGACCGGGATGCCTCCAAGAAGTGCAGGGACAATGCAAAAAGCAAGCACAAAAAAAAAACAGAAAAAATTCTTATCTGTTAGCAGAGATGCAGCAAGACTCCGCAAACTTCAAGAGAACAGGAACACAGTTTAGACAGAACAATTGATCACCGGCAACCCTGATGGGAGGGAACCTCCCTTATATAAGACCAGTCGTAACTCCTGATTGCCAATCTTCACAATCTTCATTGAATGGTTCAGTACTGTTTGTAACCACCAGAGGGAGCCTCTGCTCAGAATTCACTTCTAACACATTCACAACAGTTCAGCACTGTTTGTAACCACCAGAGGGAGCTTCTGCTCAGAATTCATTTTAACACATTCACAACAGTACCCCCCCTTGAGGAGGGTCACCGAACCCTCATTTGGGCAACCAGGTCGGTCAGGATGAGCTCTGTGATACGCACGGATCAGTCTCCTAGCATGGATGTCCGAAGCAAACACCCAAGAATTGTCCTCCTGACCATAACCTCTCCACTTAACCAAATACTGGAGTTTCCGTCTAGAAAAACGAGAATCCAATATTTTCTCAACACATACTCCAGATTGCCCTCAACCAAAACAGGGTCAGGAGGCGCAGCCATAGGAACCACTGGCTCGACAAACCTCTTCAATAAGGACTTGTGGAACACGTTATGGATCTTAAATGTCCCTGGAAGAAGTAAACGAAAGAAAACAGGATTAAGAATCTCCATGATCTTATAAGGTCCAATGAACCTAGGCTTAACTTAGGAGATGCAACTCTCATAGGGATATTTCTTGAGGACAACCAGACCAAGTCCCCCACTTCAAACCGAGGACCATCAGTCCTATGCCGGTTGGCAAACCGCTGGGCCCTCTCCTGAGAGAGGGACAACCTTTCCACTACCTGGTCCCAAATCTGCTGCATACGCTCCACAACAGAGTCAACACCTGGACAGACAGAAGCCTCCGTCTGTCCCGAAGAAAATCGAGGGTGAAACCCAAAATTGCAGAAAAATGGAGACATCAAAGTAGCAGAGCTAGCCCTATTATTAAGAGCAAACTCAGCCAAAGGCAAAAAAGAGACCCAGTCATCCTGATCAGCAGACACAAAGCATCTCAGATAAGTCTCCAATGTCTGGTTTGTTCTCTCAGTTTGTCCATTGGTCTGAGGATGAAAAGCCGAGGAGAAAGACAATTGAACACCAAGTTTAGAACAAAAAGTCCTCCAAAATCTGGAAACAAACTGGACTCCTCTGTCAGACACAATGTTCTCAGGAATGCCGTGTAACCGAACCACGTGCTGAAGGAACAAAGGCACCAATTCGGAGGAGGAAGGCAACTTAGGTAATGGCACAAGATGTATCATTTTGGAAAACCTATCACAAATCACCCAGATAACGGTCATTCTCTGAGAAACAGGGAGGTCGGAAATGAAATCCATAGATATATGGGTCCATGGTCTCTTGGGCACAGGCAATGGCATCAACAAACCACTAGAGCGAGAGCAAGGCTTGAGCGAGAGCAAGTCCCGCAGGACTGTACAAATTCCCTGACGTCACGAGACAAAGTAGGCCACCAAAAGGACCGACTAACCAAGTCTCTGGTACCAAAAATTCCGGGATGACCGGCCAACGCGGAACAATGAATCTCAGACATCACACTCTTTTTCCACGGTCTGGGACAAACAATTTCCCAATAGGGCAGCGCTCGGGTTTATCCTCCTGACACCCTTCCAGAGCCAGTCTCAAATTGGGCGAGATGGCGGAAAAGAACTACACCCTCTTTCAAAATAACAGCAGGATCAGATAACTCAGGAGAGTCCGCAAGGAAACTCCTCGAGAGGGCATCCGCCTTAACATTCTTAGTGCCAGGAAGAAAGGAAACCACAAAATTAAAACGTGTGAAAAACAAGGCCCACCTGGCCTGTCTAGGATTAAGTCGCTTGGCTGATTCCAGATAAACCAGATTCTTATGGTCCGTGAGGACCACCACCTGATGTTTGGCTCCCTCCAGCCAATGTCTCCACTCTTCAAAAGCCCACTTCATGGCCAATAACTCCCGATTACCCACGTCATAATTACGTTCAGTTGGAGAAACATTTTCGAGAGAAAAAGGCACAAGGATTACTTTTAGAGGTCTCTGGATCTCTTTGGGACAAAACGGCACCTGCCCCAATTTCAGAGGCATCAACCTCCACCTGAAATGGCAGGGAAACATCAGGCTGCCGTAGAACAGGAGCAGAAGTGAATCTCTGCTTAAGCTTCCTGAAACGCAGAGACTGCCCAGAAAGGCCAATTCACGACATCAGAACCCTTTTTGGTCAAATCAGTCAATGGTTTAACAATAACAGAGAAATTACCAATAAATTTACGATAAAATTGGCAAAACCCAAGAATCTCTGAAGAGCCTTTAATGAAGTAGGTTGGAGCCAATCACAGATGGCCTGAACCTTGACCGGGTCCATTTCAATAACAGATGGGGACAAAATGAATCCCAGAAATGAGATCTTCTGTACGCCAAAAAGACACTTTGATCCCTTCACATACAGAGCATTCTCTCTCAAAATCTGGAACACAGTCCGAACATGTTTCACATGAGAGTCCCAGTCATTGGAAAAAATCAAGATATCATCCAAATAAACAATCAGAAATTTATCCACAAAATCCTTGAAAAAGTCATTCATGAAGGACTGGAAGACGGAAGGAGCATTAGTGAGCCCAAAGGGCATCACTAGGTACTCAAAATGCCCCTCTGGGGTATTAAATGCCGTCTTCCATTCATCCCCGTGCTTAATGCGAATAAGGTTATACGCCCCCCTGAGGTCAAGCTTGGTAAACCAAGTAGCACTTTTCACCCTGGAAAACAGGTCAGAAATCAAGGGTAACGGATATTGATATTTCACAGTGATATTGTTCAAGAGACGATAATCAATACACGGTCTTAATGAACCATCCTTTTTGGCCACAAAGAAAAAACCGGCACCCAAGGGTGAAGAGGATGGTCTGATATGACCCTTCTCCAATGACTCCTTGATATAAGACCGCATAGCGTCATGTTCAGGTACAGACAAGTTAAAAAGGCGACCATTAGGGAATTTACTACCAGGCACTAATTCAATAGCGCAGTCATAGCTCCTATGGGGGGGCAAGGATGCAGATTTACTTTCGCTAAACACATCAGAAAAATCAGTCAAAAAGTCAGGAACATCCTGAGCCTGGGGAGAGGCAGAAAAAACAGGAGTGTTGGCATTAACACATTGGCAGCCCCAACTGCTTACAGACACAGATTTCCAATCCAAAACAGGATTATGAGACTGTAACCAAGGGAAACCTAGTACAATAATGTCATGCAGATTATACAGCACCAAAAATTTGCAACTCTCCTGATGATCAGGTTCAACCCTCATTATCACCTGAGTAGAGAACTGGGGTTTATTCTCAGCCAAGGGGTAGAATCAATCCCCAGTAGGGGAATAGACTTCCGTAGGGGTATCAAGGGAAACCCACAACGTTTAGCAAAATCAAAATCCATCAGGTTAATAGCTGCTCCCGAATCAACAAAAGCCTGAGCAGAAAATGTGGACAGGGAGCAAATCAGGGTAACAGTCAACAGAAATTTAGTCTGAACACTACCCAAGACAACTGAGCGTGCAAAACGTCTTCCCCGCTTAGGGCAGACTGAAATAGCATGGAGGCGTCACCACAGTAGAAACATAACCCATTGCGTTTTCGAAACTCATGACGCTGTGCCCCAGAAGCCACTCTATCACACTGCATGGGTTCAGAAGCTGGTTCACAAGGCAACACTATTCCACGCATACCTCTACGCTCACGCAAACGTCTGTCAATTTGAATCGCTAATGACATAGAATCATTGAGACCAGAGGGAGCAGGGAAACCCACCATAACATCTTTTACATTCTCTGACAGACCCTTCCGAAAAAGGGCTGCCAAAGCATCATCATTCCATTTGGTCAGGACTGCCCACTTTCGAAATTTCTGACAGTATAACTCAGCGTCCTCAAGCCCCTGATTTAATGCCAACAAGGTTTTTTCAGCTTGATCAGTGACATTAGGTTCATCGTACAATAACCCCAGAGCCAAAAAAATGCATCAACATTACTCAAAACAGGGTCCCCAGGTGTCAGGGAAAAAGCCCAATCCTGAGGATCGCCGCGCAGGAGAGAGATGACAATTTGAACCTGCTGTGCTGCGTTCCCTGAGGACTTAGGTTTTAAGGCAAAAAACAACTTACAGTTATTTTTGAAATTCAGAAATTTAGCTGATCCCCCAAAAACAAATCTGGCATGGGGATCCTAGGTTCCACAGCAGGCAACCCTGCAAGATAGGTAGCAATACTCCGAACTTCAGTGGCAAGCTGATCCACATGGCCAGACAACTGTGCAAACTCCATTGAGAGAAAAAAAAAACAAAATCCTCAGCACCCAGAGAAAAAGAGGGAAGAAAAAAAAAAATGCAACAGACAGAAAAAAAAAAAAATCTCTGACAACTCTGACACTTTTTTTTTCCACACTATTTTTCCCTTCTGTGAGTACCATATAATTTTCAGTTAGGCCGGTGATACTGTTTGATTTGGTAACTGAGGAGAGCAGGCAAAAAACGACAATACACCAGAGAGGTTGGAATCTACTGGATTGCAGTACCCTGACTAACCACCACAACTAAAGGCAGCCGTGGAGCATTCCTAAGTTGGTCCTAGACGCCTCGTCACAGCCTGAGAGTTAACTACACCTAAAGATGAAAGAGGAAAGCTATCTGCCCCGGAGCAGATCCCCAAAGAACATAGGAAGCCCCCAAACATGTAATGGCGGTTAGACAAGAGGAAATACAGACACAGACAGAAATAGTATGAGCAAACGTTGGAGCCCAATCTACCTGGACAGAAAAGGATAGGAAGGACACTTACTGCAATCCCAAAAAACCCTACAAAATACCAACTCTACTAATTGCAAAAACACCTGAGATCACACGACCTCTACCACCTAAATTAGTTCTCTGGTGTCACAAAACTAAGCCGCAGCCACTGAAAAAAACTGGAAAAGACAAATGAACAAATAACATGGCTCAGAAAAACTGAGAGGAGCACAAGCCCCCGGAGGGACCTGGCTGACCTCCAAAGAAGTGCAGGGGACAATGCAAAAAGCAAGCACAAAAATTAAAACAGAAAATATCTTATCTGATAGCAGAAGATGCAGCAAGACTCAGCAAACTTCCAAGAGAACCAGGAACCACAGTTTAGACAAGAACAATTGATCACCGCAACCCTGATGGGAGGGAACCTCCCTTATAAGACAGTCTGTAACTCCTGATTGCCAATACTTCACAATCTCATTGAATGGTTCGGCACTAGAGTTGAGCGATACTTTCGATATCCTAAAGTATCGAATCGTAATGGTATCGCCGATATCACTAAATATATCGGCGATACCCGATACCGATACCGGAAGTCCCATTGTAAAGCTATGGGAACAAAATATCGAAATTAAAAAAACCCATTCTTGCCTTGTTGGTAATTGTACATGAAGGAAAAACAAGAAAGAGTAATGTAGAATGTATTGGGGAGGTTGAGGAGACATTAAAAGGGTAGATGTTTAA
>JARQOD010002930.1:0-71089 GCA_033576555.1 Oophaga sylvatica
GGTGTACACCCCCTAGACCCTCGCTAGGGAAACTTCAAACCTCATCCCCCCGTTAACCCCGGAGGAAAATCGGGAGAAACCAAGACAATGTGAAATCCTAAGGTTTCCTTCCACCGGAGCAGTGGGATACTGTTTACAAAAAGCCTGTGCTACATGGAACAGCTCTGCAACAAGGGGGGGAGCACAACGCGCCTCTGCAGGGGGGGGCAAGCCCTATGTTCAAATGGGCGAATTTTGGGCACCCACCAAGTTCCCCATCCGAACCCCTCCATCACCGGGGAACGTTTCCGTAAGAGGTGACAGATTTGTCTTGCCCCCATTACCCCAAGCTCTTCCCCTTTCAATTTTGGGTCTAAAAGCGGATAAAGGCCAAGCTTGCCAGTATGATGGGGTGTGGCTTGCCCGCGCCTTTATTAGGGGAGGGTCTTTAGGCTGCAGGTGGGAAACAAACCCCCCGCAGCACACCCCGTAAAAAAAACCCGGTTTTTTTTCTGAAAATGAAAAAAGGCTTTTCCCCAGAATTTCCCCGCCGTTTTCCGATTAAAAAAAAGGTTGGCAACGTATAATTTCCCCGTTTTTTTAAAACATTCCCCCCTGAACCCAAAAACCCGGGCACAACACTGCCATTTGGGGGTGATCTTAAAAAACCCAAAATGTCCCCTACAGTAAGCGCAACGACCCTGCCCTTTTTAAACGCCAGGCACTCTCTTCACAAGGGGGTTTTGGTTTCAGCTGGGCTGGAAAGTAATTTATGCCCCCCCCTTAACCCCCTAAAAAAAAGGCACCCCTACCCTACCATCGCGGGAAAAATGAATTCCTTTTGAATCGGGTGTGATCAAAAAGGTGACACACACCAGTCCCCTTTTATTTTAAAAAACGCTTTTCAATGATCTTTCCCCATCGCCCATTACTAACTTCCTGCTTTAGGCAGAAAAAAAGGGGCCCCGAAAGTTTGAAAAAATTGTGAAAAACCCCCGTGTCCCCCACTAACCCCAAAAACCCTTTCATTGTTTTTTGGAGGGGGGGCCATTTTGGTTCCCCTCCACTTTTTTTATTTGGGTTTTGTTCCCTCAAACAAATACCCCAGGTCAAGCTTCCCAACCTTTTGGGAACATTTTTTTGGGTGCAGTTAGTCTGTTGTCTCAGCGAATCTTCACCCGCCTGTCCTTTTTTAAAAGGCTTTCCCGTCTGTCTCCCCCCCAAAAATATCGCCAATTTGGCCGCGGCATACGGCCCGAGGACAAAACAAGCCATTAACCTTGGAAGTCGCTGGAGCGCCATGCAACCCAAAGGGTAAATAAACTGGAACAGTTCCCGGGGTTACAAAAGCCGTTTTCCCCCTCTCTCGCGCTTTTGTTAGGGCCCCCTCCAATACCCTTTTTGAGGCCCAAGATGAAAAATAACTCCCCAAACCGTCTTTTAACCATCCCCGGGGCAGGGGGTAGGCGTCGTTAAAAATTTATTCAGTTTTCTGAACCCCATTAAACCCCTTATGCCCCCATCTGGTTTGGTTTGGGGACTTTTGGGGGGCCCACCCTTGGGATTTTTCCCAATGCCCCCTAATGCAGCATCTTCTTGACCCTTCCTTGAGGCTTTCGCCGGCCTCAGGCCCCCCAATGCTTTAAAAGTATTTGCCCCCCGGCTCAGTGACAATGTCATGGTATTAGGGGGTTCGACCCCGGGAAATTCCGAAAAAAAAAAATTTTATTTCGGAACAAACTCCGGTTCCTGAATTGTTTGGCAAAAGTGTTGATTTTTGACGGGGAGAGGGTTTCTTGTCTTCTCTGAGGCAAGGAAGCATCTGTATGGAAAGCGGCCCCGGCAATCCCCCCCAAGGGGTTTTGTCTTTTTCCTGGTTTGAGCAATTTTCGGTAAAAGTGTTTGGCTTTTCCCGCCCTGGGGTTGGGGGCTTTATAGTTTACTGGTCCCACCTTCTCTAAAATGTGGGGGGCCCCCCCCCTTCAAGGGGAATTACTATCCAGTAGGGGCAAGTACCAAAAACCCCACCCCGGGTTAAAGGACCTTTTTCCCCTGCCTCCCCGGGTTATAACCTGCCCCCGTGCCTTTGTGTGATTCCCCGTTCCGGGGTAATGGTAGGACTGTTCCATTCTCCTTGCATTTTGGCCCCCTGTTTATCACATTTTTGTGGGGATTGTATGGTTTTCCAGGGGTTTTTACTATATCAGTAAGCCACGGGGGTGCTGCCATAAATAGTTTCAAAGGGGGAGAACCCCGTAGATGCCCCGGGGGACCCCCCCCCACTGCAAACATCAGGAGGAAAAGAATTCCCCCAGTCCTTAGCATCTTTTTAGATTTTTTTTTTTAAAATATCTTCAGGGTTTTTTGAACCTTTCCACTAAACCGCTGTTTGGGGATGATAACCCCTGGCGCAACTGTTTTTAAACCCCTGGCAGAGTTCCTTCATGATTTTTGAATAAAGGGGGGGGACCTGATCTGTTAAGATTTCTTGAGGTTTCCCCCCCAGAGAAATACCCATGATTATTTGCGACATTTTGCCAGGGTGCGCAGGGGAATAGCCTCAGGAACCCCGGGACGTAATCTAGAAAAACGAGGATGTTTTTAAAACCCCTTTCTATTTTTTTAACCGTCCCTACCCGATCCATTGGCTATTCTTCAAACGTACCTTATATTGTAAAAGGCACCAAGGGACTCTGAAAATGGGCTGCGGTGGTTACCTGCACAGGGGGGAAAGAACAATACCCCTTTAAAAATTTCATAGACCATGCCTAAAAAAGTTGTAAATTCTTCTAGGTTTCTTTTTGGCGAAAAAGTCCCCCTAGTAATGGGGTGCGCTAATTTTCCTTACCACCTCCGTATGACGCGGTACCAGCAATTGCTCGACAATTTTTCCCCCCTTTTTTTTTTAACCCCAACAGCAAAACTTGGTTCAGCTCAAATCGGGGAAATACTTTTAGCTCCCCCGGGTGTTGGGGTTCCCCTTACAACCAAACATTTTCCCGGGCTCGAGTCAACGAAAAGGGTCCCGTAGTTTTGCCGTACCAAAATTGTCCCTCCACATTTAAGTATGACAATTCGGTCCCGGTGGCAAAACCCATCCCCCACCAAACTTCTATAGGGAGGGGTTTTCCCCCTTTCCCCGAAGGCAAAGTTTCCTACCCCCTACACTTCCCCTTTGGGCCCAGGGTTATTGGGGCCATTTCTGAGAATGCAATGTTTGCCATGGGGGCCCACGACTGTTCGTGGGAAAAGGGGAATTAAAGGCCAAAAACAGAAAATAAGGAAAAACCCCCCCTTTTTTAAGCTAATTAACCACCCCCCCCTTGTCCCCCCTCCTCCCCGCTGGCGTGTTTATCATCACCAGGGTGGTAGGATAAGTTTTAATCACCTGTAAACAAACACCCATTTTCAAGCAGTAAACTCGCTGATTTGGACGGGCTGGCTCTTTTAGGGCATACGAGCCCCCGGTCCACTGAGCCACAGCAGGTTACCCCACCTGCACTTTACACAAAGGGGTTTCATATTGGGTCCCTCTGGTTTGCCACTGCAAAAAATGTGGTTTGCAAGTAGATGAAGTAGCCAAAGTTGTTGTCCATGGCTCTGTAGGTGGGGCAAACATCTCCCATGTTTTGTTGGCATCCAACAGTTGGGGCCCCCTTTCGCCCCCGCCCCCCCCCGGGCGGCCCCCCCGGTCTCTGCCGCCGAGCTGGGGTAAGGGGTTTGGGGGAATTTTTTTGGTCCTTCCGGGTAGTCTCTCCCTGTATTCCTGGTAGCCCCATATCTTTCAATGAGGTCTCCCTTTTTAAGACCATCTAGGGCTGCCTGTCCAAGCCATGTTTGAAGGGTGTGTGCAAATTTTCCAAAATTTTTTCATCACTATACATCCACAAGCGGGGGTGACAAAACCTCCGGTGCAACCCCTTTTTTATCAGGTGTATAAGCAAAAACTGTCCCCACTGGCTCGGAAGGGGAAAAGTTCCATGGGCCCCCGCGGGCCCCGGCCAAAAAAAATTTCCCCAAAACGTGCAATTCTCACCCTTGACGCTCTCAAGTCCCCCTGTTGCTCGGGGGAGGTCCCAAGGTTTTTTGGGGCCCCGAATTAAAAAAAACGGGCCACGATCTGGGGCCCCCAGGACCGGGGCAGCCCCCCCTTTTGCCATGTTTTAAACATTCCGGGGACACCTAACGTCATCTGATTGTCCATCTTCGACGCGTACGCACCGTTTTCCCCGGCACCCGCCACCCCGGGGCCCCCCCGCTTTGGGGGCGCGTGATGGGGCTGCATCACTGACTTTGGGTTTCCTGTTGCTGTGATTTAAAATTGCTGCTCTCCTGCCGCGCTGTATAGCCTGCTGCTGCCCATAGTGCTCTGTATAGCCGCTGCTGCTGCATACCTTGGGGCGCCGCAGGGCCCCTCCTCCAGCATTTTTACTGTGTTCTCCACTTGGGACAGTTATCCGGGGGGGGGGTTTTTGCGTCACTTTTTTCCCCTAGGACTTTACCATGCAGGAAAAAAAAACCTGACCTCACGGTTGCCCGCATTTAAGCCCCAATTTTAGGGATCCCCTCTGGTAGGCGGGGGGGCCCGTAATGAGGCAAAAACCCCGCCTTTTACTTCAAATTTCAGTGGTTTTAATCATGAGTTCAACAAAAAGTCCAGAAAACAAAATAAAAACAGAAATAAATCACCCAGTTTGGAGAACCCTGGGCCAGACTCACCCGCTTGGGGGGGGCTTAACTAAAAAGGCTGCAGGTCGCAGAGACCCCCCGGTCCCATTCCGGGTGGTTGGTTTCTTCTGGGGGACACTGGCACACGTAAAAAACAAAATTCCGGCGACTCACCAAACTCCTTCTTCCCAACCAACTACAACACTCCTTGTTTTATAGGCCTATCCCACCCCAGGGGGGGGACACATCAATACCGATCACGTGACATGACCTTAACAGGTCCTTGGATCAGGAAAAACCTGACAAACTTAGTCTGCTAGAAGAAATATATCTACTCCAGCAAAAACCCCTTTTTTACCACACGGGAAAAAAAACTCCCCTTCCCTACACATGCACAGAAAAACCCATGTCGAAAAAGCCCCCAAAAGGGAAGACCGTCACCCCATTGTTATGCTTAAAAAAAGGGGAAAATTAAGTTTTCAAGGGTAAAATGAAAAAAATTTTAATAAGAAATAGGGGGAAAAATTAAAATTTTCATCACAGCGCATATCGCACTGGGGAGTAGAAATGGTAAAAAAAAAAAAATAGTGTTTTTTTTTTTAAATTTAAAACATAAAAATACATTTTTAATTATAAAATTTAAGCTTTTTAACCCCCCCCCCCAAGGGGGGGTTTGCACGTTAAGACCGGGCCAATTTTTACAATTTTGACCACGTCTCTTTAGAGGTTATTACTCTGGAACGCTTTCAAGGATTTCGCGATTCTGAGATTTTTTCTCAGACATTTTTTACTTCACTTTTGAAGAAAATTTCTTCGATATAATTGCGTTTTTTTTTTAAAAAAAAAGCAAATAGGCGAAAAAATTTTTAAAATTTTGCAATTTTCAAACTTTGAATTTTTTTCCCCCTTAAAACGAAAATTTGTCACATAAAATAGTTAAGAAATAAACCCCCCAAGTTATTTACATCAGCCTTTTTTTGGGAACAAAATTTTTTTTTGTTAGAAGTTAAAAGGGAAAAGTTGACCCCGTTTCTCATTTTTTAAAAAAAATTTAAAAACCCCTTTTTTTTGGGGCACCTCTCATTTGAAGTCACTTTGAGGTCTAAGAAAAAAAACCCCCAAAATGACCCCATTCAAAAACTGCACCCCCCAAGGTCTCAAAACCATTCAAGAAATTTTAAAACCCTTCAGTGCTTACAGGAACTAAAGACGTGGAAGGAAAAAAATATTTAACTTTTAGCCCCAAAAATGATCTTTTACAAACTTTTTATTTGAAAAGGGTAAAAGGAAAAAGGGGACAGATAAGGTTTTTATGCAATTTCCCTGATACGCCAATAAAAAGTGGGGAAACCACTTTTTGGGGAAAGGGGGCGATCGAAGGGGAAAAGGAGCCCGTTTGCTTTTTCAAACTAAAATTGGCTGGAATTGGATTGGACGCCATGTCGTGTTTGGAGAGCCCCTGATCCCCCCTAAACGGGGGAAACCCCCAAAGGGGACACCTTTTTGGGAAATAGACCCCCAAGGTACTTACTAGATTTTTTTGGACCCTTTAAAAACCCCCAAGTGTTTTACAAAAGTTTTAACCCCGGGTGTGAAAAAAAAAAAAAAACATTTTCCCAAAGAAGATTTTTTGGTCCCAAATTTTTAATTTTCCCAAAAATTTTGGCCCCCAAAATTTTTTTCCCAAAATTTGTCCGATACGCTGACCCCCCATTTTGGGGGGGGGAAACGTTTGGGTGCACGGCAGGGCCCCTTGGAAAGGGGAAGAAAATTTTTTGGAAGCAGACGTGATGGGGTCGTTCCGTTTGCAGTGCCCCCCATACCTAAATAGTGGAAACCCCCCCAATGACCCCTTTTTTTGGAAAAAAGACCCCCCAAGGAACTTACTAACTTTGGTAAAACTTTTAAACCCCCCCAATTTCACACAAGTTTATAATGCCCGGGAGAAAAAAAAAAAAATCCTATTTTTTTCCACAAAAATTATCTTTTGCACTAATTTTTTATTTTTTCCCCCGGGGAACAGGAGAAATTGGCCCCCTAGTTGTTTTTCCCAATTTTCCCCAGTACGTGTACCCCCATGGGGGGGGAACCACTTTTTGGGCTCACGGGGGAGTCGGGGGAAGGAAGGACACCATTTGACTTTTTTCCCCAACCCAAAAATTGGGGGGAATTGAGATTTTGGTGCCATGTTGCATTTGGGGCCCCCGATGTCCCCAAACATGGAAACCCCCCCCAAAAACCCCCCTTTGGGGGAAAATGACCCCTAAGGGGAACTTTTAGATCTTGGTGGCAATTTGAACCCCCCCAAAGGTTCCACAAGTTTTTAAAATAGACCGTAAAATTTTTTAAAACATATTTTTTTCCCCAAAATGATCTTTTCACCCCAATTTTATTTTTTTAAAGGGGAACAAACTCCAAAAGTTATTGTGCAATTTTTTTGATGCGCTGATACCCCCAGTGGGGGTAAACCAATGTTTGGGTGCATGGCAGAGTTTGGAAGGGGGAAGGGGGGCCGTCGACTTTTTTCAAAAACAGAATTGGTGGACCCTGTCTGTTTGGAGAGCTCCCCATCTGCCCAAAAAAATGGAAACCCCAAAAATGAACCCCCCTTTTTGGAACTAGACCCCCAAGGAATTTTTTAATGTGTGTGAAAACCCCTTTTCCCCCCAGTTTTCACTAAAGTTTATAACGTCGCCCCAAAAAAAAAAATCCTTTTTTTTTTACAAAAATGATTTTTTCCCCCCATATTTTATTTTTCAAGGGTAACAAAAAAAATTTGGGAAACCCCCAAAATTTTTTCCAATTTGTCCTGATACGCGATACCCAAATTTTGGGGGGAAAACTCTGTATGGGCGCCTCAGGGCTCGGAAGGGAAGTATGACTTTTGGGTTTAGACTTTGATGGAATTGGTCTGGGGGCGTCATGCCCCTTTTTGGGAGGCCCCCAGCACCCCAGTGGAAACCCCCACAAGTACCCCCTTTTTGGAAAAAAACCCCCCCAAAGGACTTTTTTAATGTGTGGTGAGCACTTTTAACCCGAAGTGTTCACAGAATTTATAACGTACAGCCGAAAAAAAAAATCTTTTTTTTTTTTTAAAAAATTTTTTGCCCCCATATTTTATTTTTTTTTTTTTTTTTTTAAAGGGAACGGAAAATTGGGGCCCCAAAAAATTGTTTTTCCCAATTTTTCCCCATAGCTGTACCCAAATGTGGGGGAAAATACTGTATGGGCGCCGTCAGGGCTCGGAAAAGGGGAATATGACGTTTTGGTTTTAGACTTGATGGAAGGGGGGGGCGTCATGTCCATTTGGGAGCCCCCCATGCGCCTAAAAGTGGAAACCCCCCACAAGTGACCCCATTTTGGAAAATAGACCCCAAGAACTTTTCTAGATGGTGGGACACTTTTTAAACCCCCAAAATGCTTCACAAAGTTTTAAAGCAAGCCGAAAAATAAATTTTTTTTTTTTTTTTTTTAAAAATTTTTTTTTCCCCCCAAAATTTTTTTTTACAAGGGTAACAGGGAAATTGGACCCCAAAAAAATTTTTGCCAATTTTTCCCCGGGACGGTGATATCCAATATGTGGGAAAAACACGTATGGGTACACGTTGGGGGGCTCGGGAAGGAATAGTGACTTTTGGATTGGCAGATTTGAGGAATGGTCGGGGCGTCATTCGCTTTTTTAGAGCCCCTATGCCCCTAAAATGGAAATCCCAAAAAGGACCCCTTTTGAAACTAACCCAAAGGAAACTTATTAATGGTGGTGGCGCTATAAAACCCCCCAAAGGTTTCACAGAAGTTTATAAGTACAGCCGTAAAAACAAAAAAATAATTTTTTTTTAAAAAAATGATTTTTCGCCCCCCTTTTTTATTTTCCAAGGGGAACAGAAGAAATGGGGAAATTGACAATAACCTTGGGGTCCAGAGTACGCTGAACCCCATATGTGGGGGGAAAAGTTTGGAGATGGGGGAGCTAAAGTGAAAAGGGCACCTTTTGACTTTTTAACGCAATTGGTGGAATTTTTAAACAGACCCATGTCACATTGGAGACCCCTGATGGCCTAAACAGCGGAAACCCCCCCCCAATTTTAACCCCCCTCCCCAACCCCCCTTAACCCCCCAAACCCCCCCCAAAAAACCCCAAAAACCCCAAAAAAAAAAAACAAAACCCCAAAAAAAAAAAACACCCCCCAAAAATTCCCAAAAACCCAACCCTAATCCTAATTTAAAAAGCCCAACCCTAACCCTAATTTAGCCGAAACCCAAACCCCAACCCAAATGGGAATGGAAAAAAATACTTTTTTTAATTTTTATTTTTTTTTCCCCTTACAAAGGGGTGAAAAGGGGGGGGTTTGATTTACATTAATGGGGGGTTTTTTTATTGGCACTGTCACCTAAAAGACCTTTTTTTTGCAAAAATTTTTTTTGATCATCAATTTTGAAACAAAATTTTTTTGCATTTTTGGCCCACAGAGTCGTGAGTTTAAAATTTTTTGCGGGACGAGTTTTTTGGGGTTACCTTTTTGAGCACGTGACGGTTTTTGTCTTTTTTTTTTCGATTTTTGGGAGGGTTAAAATAACAAAAATCAGAATTCATGAATTTTTTTGGGGGGGAGGCTTTTAAAAAAAATTTCCGCTGTGGTAAAATTGATAAAGCATTTTATTCTTGGGGGTCAGACGATTATGGCGAAAAACCTCATTTAAAATTTTTTTTTTTTTTTTGGGGCGCTTTTAAGAATAAAAACAATTTTTATAAAAAATAATTTTTTTCATCCTTTTTTTTGCGAGCTATAATTTTTTTTTTTTCGTGATGATGCTGTAAAAACGGCTCTTTTTTTTGGGGGGAAAAATGATTTTTTTCAGCGGTACCATGTTTTTTTTTATATCGGTTTTTTTCCCTTTTTGTTTTTCCCACTTTTTTTTTGGGGGGTATTGAAAAGCATTGTTTTTTGCTTTTTTTTTTTTTTTTTAAGGGTTCACTAAAGGGTTAATATGGGAAAATTTTTGGGGGGGGGTCTTACGGACCGGCGATCCCAAAATTGTACTTTTATTGCTTTTTTATTTTTTTACGGAAAGAAGTAATTTATTGGTAAATTTTTTTTTTTTTTTTTTATTTTGGATTTTTTTTTTTAAACATTTTTTTTTTTATTTTTTTAGGCTGGAGTCAAAACACAACCAAAAAAATCGCCTTTTTAAAAAGGCGCCCCAACCCCGGGTCAAAATAAAAAATCACACATTTCTGGCATCCCCTTTTTTTCCTTCAAAACCCCTTTAATGCATGTGGGGTGTCCCCCTTTTTTTTCATCCCCTTTTTTATCCGACTTGCGAGTTTCTCGCGGGGTTGCAAAAATGACATAAAAGGGGTCCAAAAGAATATTTTTTAAAATCCCCAAAAAAAAAAAATAGTATATACACATGGCACATATAAAAATAAATTATATGGTCTTTTGGAAAAATATAATATAAAAATTTTTTAATTCTTAACTTCTACAAAATGTTATAGCCCCAAATTTTAATTGCCGGCTTTGTGAAAACAAAAGAAGCCCACATGAAATGATACATTTTTCCACACATTTAACCATGTAAATTTTTGTATTTTTATTTTTATTTTTTAAAAAAACAATTACTTTAGTATTTTGTGTGCAAAAAATTTTAGAAAAAGTGGGGGGAATTAAAGGTTAAATTCTTTTTAAAAAAAATGGTGGGCTCCCGCTGTTTTCCCCCCCAGAAAAAAAGCAAAAGTGGGGGCGATAATAATCCCGGGGGGGTACATTTTTTTTGTCCCCCCCCCGGCTACAACATTGCCCCCGACACCCCAGAAAGGGCAAATTTAATTAGATTCCCTTTTTGGCACTTTTGCCCGTCTTTCCCTTGCCCTGTAGGGGTGGCGAATGGGTTAATAAGGGGTTAAAATGACCTTTCAAATTAAAGGGGCATTTAAGCCGGGTTTTTTTGTACTTTTAATAAAACAACAATTTAAAAAATCCATTTAGAAAGAAAAATAAAAAACACACATTTAAAAAAAAATAATTTAATTTAAATAACACCATTTTTAACCAAAATTTTATTTTCCCCTAAAACCATTTCCTTTAATAAAAATAAAAAAAAAAGCAAAATTATACTTCCAAAAACCGAGTACGCAGGTCCCACTGTAACCCCCCCCAAAAAGGGGTTTAAAAGGTTTTCAGGTCGCAGAAGCTAATAATGCGTCCCAACCTGTATCCCCTAAATAAAATTTCCTTCCCCCCCAAAAATAAAAGGAAAGATTATGAATGGAGCTTAATTATTTTTTGCCAATTTAACTGTAGTGCCTGACCCAAAGGGAAAGTGGACAAATCAATTAAGCTTCATTATTAATCACATCCTTCCCCCTTGCCGGAGAGGAACTTAACTTTCGGAGCTTTGAGCTGAAAAGAAAAAATTTTTTTTGCACTGTTGGGTCAAACTAGTTAACCCTTGTGAAATTTTTCGGTGGGACGTGACAAAACGGGGAATAGGTAAGAAAATGTTTTTTATTTTTTTTCTTTTTTTTAGGAGATAAAGGCTGCGCACGGTTTTTAAGGTAAAAAAAAATATGGAAAAAAAAAATTGTTTTTTTTTTCATTAAAATTTTTAAAATTCTTAAAGGGTGTGTTTTTTTTTTTCCCCTTCAATAGGTTAATAATTGTGTTGCCCAAATTGGGGACAGAAAATCAATTATTAACCGCCAAGGTCCCTTTAAATTGAAGGGACAGAAGGTGGAAAAAAAAACCCCATTCGCCACCGCTACAGGGCAAGGGAAAAAAAGGGAAAGGGCCCCCAAAGGCCAATCTAATTATAGTTTTGCCCTTTCTGGGGTGCCGGGGGAAAAGGTTGTACCCGGGGGGGAAACAAAAAAAATTGCACCCTCCCTGGGTTTTATTTTTTTGCCCCCCCACTTTGCTTTCCCCTTTTTGGGGGGAAAATACGGGGGGCCCCCAAAAAATTTTTTTTCAAAAAAAATTACACCTTTTTTTAACCCCTAATTCAAAAAAATTTTGCACAAAACACTAGAAATTTTTTTTTTTAAAACATATATAAAAAACATGAAATTACAGGTTTAAAAATTGGGGAAAACCCCAATGTATATTTAAATTTCGGCTTCTGGTTTCACAAAACCCGGCAATTAATTAGGGCTATTACAGTATGTAAATTTAGGAACATAAATTTTATGAAAAAGAAATGTACAAGAATGTTAAAAAATAAGTGTTCTATGGTATATTCTATTCTTTCAAGTTTTATTAAAGTGTCTGAAAATTTTACAGTATACCCGGGGGAGAATTGGGGGTTTTTTTAAAAGGCCCCACCGATGCTTTACGCAACTACACGGGGGGGGTTTTGTTTGTAACATTTTTTTTCATCCCCCCCATAGACTTGCTTTTGGGCGATAGTCCCCACAATCGTGAAAATCGCAATCGCGATTGCAGGCTTTAAAAAATCCCACAAAAAAATCAAAAAGGGGCTCTCCATAATTAACAAGGCCAAAACGAAATGCGATTTTCATCGATTTGCTTTCGTCCTTTTTTGGTCCCCAGTGTGCCCCCGGCCAAAAATTTTTTCTTTGCCCCGGGGGTGGGACAACTGATTTTGTCAGACGCGGTGTGACAGTGTGCACAGCACTCTTCACACCAGCGTCGACGGCTTGGGGGCAGCGTCTCACCCCTTCTCTGGGGGCACTGGGAACCCCTCCCTCCCCCCGGGGGCCACCCCGGCCCCCGGGGCCGGGAGGGGGAACCCTCAGAAAGCGCGATACTTTTGCGCTGCCAGGGGTTAGGGGGGGCCCAGGACCCCCCCCCCTTCTCGTCCTCCCCGTGCCCCCCCAAAACCCCCGATCATGTTTGATCGCGGGGCCCGGGGTTAATGTGGGGGGCGGCCGTGACCGCCCTTTTAACACGGGGCAGGGTGCACTTGATAAACACTGAACCCCCGGGTGCGACCCCCCCGCCCCCCCCGGGAGCGGTCCGATCGCACGAGACAAAACCCGCCCCCGGTCATGGGCCCCCGGCCAAAGGACGGGTAAAAAACGTCCGATGGCAGGGGTTTTTGGAATGTTATCGACCCTTTTAAAAAATGCAGTATGGATGAACGAATCAAAAAAACATCATCATCACCCCCCTCACATTTTTTTTTAATGACAGACATAATAAAATACACGCCCCGGGGAAAAATGTAAAATTAAAAACACCATATATGAAATGGCCCTCATGAAAACCCGGAAAAAAAGCCCCAATAATAAAAAAATTTCACCAAAAGTGCATCATGCATAAAAAAAAAACAATGGTTTTTTAACCTGCAAGTGCTGTTAAACAACCACAAAAATTTTTAAATTAATTGCTATAACAAAAAAAAGTGATAGTTACTCAGGGGCAATGTCGAAATCTTACCTCAAAAAAAGGCAGCGTACCCCTGTGCTTTTTTGTCTTGTGATTGTTGAAGGGGAAATTTTTTTTTTTTTTTTTTTTAATTCCTTTTTTTTGGTTTTCAAAAAAAAAAAGGCCACTAAGGCGGTACAACCCCCGGGCGCACTGATTTTGGTATAAAATAAACAATTTTAAAAGTCAAAGTAACAAAAAAAACAAAAAACCAAACTCTTAAAAAAATTGAAGGGGGAAAACCCCCAACTTGTGGATTTCCCCCCCATTTCCTTCTCTAATTTTTTCGTGATCCTGAAAAACATTTCATTTTGTCCCCTTCTTGGCGGTTTTATTTTTTCAAATTCTCGCCCCCTTTACATTCATTTCTCCGATCATTTAAAAATAAAGTTTTTCCTCAATATCAGCCTGATCTTTTCATGATCCCATGTTTACTCATTAACGCTGTAATATGTTGAAATTGTTTTTGCTTTCGCTAGTCGTGTAATTAGTATCCCTGATTTGCTACCAAAAAGATTTTAGATCGGCTCTATAATTCATTTACTGGTTTCTCGCGCGATCTCCCCAAAGGTCAAGTCACCTTAACCTGCTTCCATCTATTTTATCCTGTACCATGAAGTTGTCATATTTGGGCCCCTCTCCCTAACCCCTCCTTGACCCTTTTTGCTCCAACACCGCCAGTTGTTGCGGAAGGCTGTTAGCACGTAAAACACTTCCCTCCTTTAAGGTTCTATGTATTTATTCCTGAAACTCAGTTTGTTCGTCAGCCATTTTACTTTTTGTCTTGCTGCAGCTATCTTGCCCTCAGTCAAAATGGAGTTTCCAGCTTGCATGTTCCCGCCCTGATTCTCTCCTTTGCTTCTTAAGCACCACAGCTGAAAAATCAGTTGCTTCAAATCTAGCCTGCAGTAAAACCTGGGACCTGACCCCCTGTAAGCCTTGGACCTTGACTCCAGCTTTTCCCCTACTGAGGAACTCGAACACTTGGGGGACTTGAACCCTGCTCTTTGAAAGACCCACTTTTTGAAATGGACTTACGGTAACAGAAAAGAAGTCCTGAATCTGTATTGGAGAGTGATTTGCTGACTTGGTTTTACTCTGCTGCGGGTGTCTCCTGTTTCTGTGTCTGCAAACTGTGTGACTATTTCTGCCAACTTGTATAAAGTAATACAGGACTTTTCTATATCAAAACCTGTGACCCCTGTGTTTTCATCGCACCCAAAAGCACAAACGCTTTATTATTTGTACAACATACATTACAAGATTCGAACCCCAAAACGTTATTTTCTGGGTCTGGAAGGCTGTGTCTGCTGTACGGGTGGATATCAAAGTCCGTGTTGTCTTTCTTTTAAAAAATGACAGTGGTTTTTGACTTCCAAACCTTCCAGGTGACAATTCCTTAAGTTTTTTTTTTGCAGTTTTACCACAGGTAAACCTATTGGTTTTTTTTTTTCCTTTCTTTTCTCTTTTTTGTCTGCTGTAACTCGGGGAAAATCAAATGTCTGGTTGAAACTTTCTGTGATGATAGGGTTGGACTTCTCAAACCATTCCAGGTGGGGCGTTCCCTTAAATTTTTTTTTTCTCTCTGCAGTGTTGCCACAGGTGAACACTATTGTTTTTTTTTCTCTCCCTTTCCCCCAGTAATCCTGTCTTAAAAGATTTTGGAAAATGGAGGCCCCATAAAGGAATTTTGCGGAGTGATAATATCCTTGCAGATTTGCAAAATATAAAGACCCGTTTTACAAATTACAGGACCTCAATAATCACAATTTGCAAGGGTTGGACAACAACCCAGGATTTGGGGAGCCAGGATTGAGGTTCTAGGGGGGCGAGCCCACCCTCCTGCGAAAAGCCCCAGTGCTGGGATTCCCAAGTTCCCCCTTTTCGTTTGGCGGGTGAACGTGAGAAATTCAGGGGATTTTTTAAAACCCAATCCCAATCTTTTTTTTTCTGAAACATGCTTCACAATTTTCCCACTAAAACGATCTAAGGTTTTACTATTTTTATTTTTGCTTACCCTACAAGATTTTTAATGTGGGCAAACCCTCTAAAATTGAGACTGAGGATGATTGTTTGAATCCCTTATGTTTTATTTCAGCCATGGGGCGGTGTTTGATGACCCCAATCGAGGTTCAACAGCTGAAGCAGCCATGTTAGCTTTGCGCCAAGGTAAGCACTCGGTAGCTGAATATGCCTTTGGGTTTCAGGGAGATGGCCCTTGATACCACCTGGGCAGTTCCGCCAAAAAATTATTTTTTTTTTGAAAGGGGTTATCTCCACTGATTAAGGAAAGACTTGCTCGTGCCGACCCTCCCCCACTGCGTTAGGTGACTTTATTAAATACTGCATCCTTTGATACCGCTGACTGACGCAGGCAGAGAGATGGTTCGAAAGCAATCGTACAAACCTTTTTTACCTTCCCCATAAGGAACCTTTGAGTAGGATTACACGGGAACCTGAACCTGAACCCATTGCCCGGTAGACTCTTTACAACGACGGGTTAGTGATTTCACGCAAGGAACATCGTTTTAAGGAAATCTATGTTTCTATTGTGGTAAGTACAGGGCACTTCATTATAAACTGCCCCCGGGGCCCCCTTTTCGTAAAAACTACTGCAGCACTCATTCTTGGGGGATGTTTCGAGAGGGGATCTGTCAGGTCCGACCTCAGGCTCCATGAGAAACTGGCAAACAGATCTTGATTTCTCGGACTTAAAAACCCCTTCCCTCTGAGGGGCGTTGAACTGGTTTTAAAACGCTGCCCTTTTTCAAGTTTCCTCAGCGGTGTCCCACTGAGTTGTAAGAAAAAAAATTTCATTGGGTTTCTTTCCAAACAAACTCTGGGTTGATTTAGCTTGGGGGGTCTAGCCTGCTATGATCACTCAGGGGCAAGTGGAAATTTTATGGATGTCCCCCCTTTGCTCTGAAAACAGGGAATACGTTCAGTGAAGAAGGCAAATCCAGTACAGATGGAAACGTGGATGGCTCCCTGCACTTGGACCAGTGGATCAGGAAACAGAGCCTTTGAGGGTTTTTATGGGGTAAAATCAACAAGAGAAACTGTCCTTTATGCTTATCTCTTCTCCCCACTTTCCCCTATTCTTTGGGCTACCATGGCTGCAGGCCAGAACCTACCATTAACTGGGGGACAAGGAATTTCACTTTCCAGGAGAAAACAGATTAGTCCAAAAGTTTCAGCTTGCTCTGTTCCTAAAGGAATCATGTCAGTCCCTGAACTACCAGCTGTATACCAGGACTATGTGGATTTATGTGACAAGAAGAACGCTGACCAGCTTCCTCCTCACCGTCCATATGATTGTCCAATTGAATTATTGCCTGGAGCAGAGATACCTTTTGGTAAGATCTACCCCCTGGCGGGGCCCGAGCTAAAGGCTTTAAAGGATTACATAGATGAAAATCTAGCCAAGGGCTTCATACAGCCCTCTTCATCTCCTGCAGGTGCACCCATCTTCTTTGTAAAGAAGAAAGATGGATCTCTGAGACCATGCGTAGACTATAGGGAACTCAATAAGGTTACTATCAGAAACCGTTATCCATTGCCTTTAATCCCTGAGTTATTGGAGAGAGTGCGACATGACAAAATTTTTTCTAAACTAGATCTTCGTGGGGCCTATAACTTAGTCCGTATTAGACCGGGGGATGAATGGAAGACTGCATTCAGGTCACGCTATGGACACTTTGAATATCTAGTTATGCCTTTTGGTCTGAGTACCGCCCCAGCCACTTTCCAACACTTGGTGAATGACATCTTCAGGGATCTCCTAGATACATTCGTGGTAATTTATTTGGATGATATTCTAATTTTTTCTAACTCCACAGAGGAACATCATGGACATGTGAGAATGGTCTTGGAACGTCTAAGACAAAATCATCTTTACATCAAACTTGAAAAGTGTGAATTCCATAGGACCGAAATTCAATTTCTGGGGTATGTACTGTCTACACAAGGAATTAGTATGGATGGAAGCAAAACCCAAGCCATCAAGGATTGGCCAAGTCCTAGAAATGTGAAGGAGGTACAGCGCTTCATCGGGTTTGCCAACTTCTATAGACGTTTCATTAGAAATTTCTCTGAGGTAGTGTCACCTATCACTCAACTTACCCGGAAAGAGTCTAGGTTTTCCTGGACTCCCCAAGCCCAGGAAGCATTTTCCCGTCTAAAAGATAAATTTACCACTGCACCTATCCTAGTACATCCCAACCCCGAGCTTGCCTTCATAATAGAGGTGGATGCTTCAGACTGTGCCGTTGGAGCTATACTCTCTCAGAGAACAGGTGAGAAGAATGTCTTGCATCCCTGTGCCTTCTTTTCCCAGCAGTTGTCTTCGGCTGAGAGGAACTACGATGTGGGCAATAGAGAGTTGTTGGCCATTATTGCCGCCTTCAAAGAATGGAGACACCTTCTTCAGGGTGCTGCACAGCAAATAGTCGTCCTGACAGACCATCGTAACCTTGAGTTTATCAGGTCGGCTAAGTGCCTGACTCCTCGCCAGGCTCGCTGGAATCTTTTCTTAAACCAATTTAATTTTATCATCTCTTATAGACCAGGATCGCGCAATGGAAAGGCTGATGCACTCTCTAGGATTTACTCAGCAGAGACACGTCCAATTACTCCTCCTAAGACTATTCTTCCTGACTCTAGATTCCTAGGAGTAATTCATAATCAAGACCTACTTAAGGACATCAAGGAAGCATACCATGCGGATTCCTTTTTGGCACAACCCCCAAGGGACGTAAGTCTTGTCTTTAAGAATGGTGTGTGGATTCAGGGACAACGTCTGTATATTCCTGAAACAGTCAGATTAAGAGTATTGCAACTCATTCACGATTCCAAGATAGCTGGGCATAGAGGAATTCTAAAGACACAGGAATTTCTTTCTCGTTTCTTTTGGTGGCCCACTTGCAGGAAGGATGTTTTGAATTATGTCACTTCATGTGAGGTCTGTGCAAGATGCAAAACACCTCGCTCCTCACCAACTGGTCTGTTACAGCCTCTTCCCACCCCGTCCCGCCCGTGGGGATCCATTTCTATGGACTTCATTGTGGAGTTACCAACCTCTCAGGGAAGAACACCATTCTAGTGGTGGTTGACCGTCTAACAAAGGCAGCTCATTTTATCCCTTGTGTCAGGTTACCCACTGCAAAACAGACATCAGATTTGATGATTAAAGATGTGTTTCGCTTACATGGAGTACCGGATGAGGTTATTTCGGATCGAGGGGTGCAATTCACTTCTAGTTTTGGCAAAATTTCTGTGCAGCATTGGACATTAAAGTAAACCTTTCTTCTGCTTTTCATCCCCAGACTAATGGACAGACCGAACGAACCAATCAAACCTGGAGCAGTATCTCCGCTGCTTTATCTGCCACCTACAGGATGATTGGGTGGATCTACTTCCATTAGCTGAGTTCTCGTATAACAACTCTCAGAGTGCCTCCACTAAACAGTCTCCTTTTTACTCTAATCTAGGTTATCATCCTAACATTCTACCACGATTTCCCATAGAAACGCCTTTACCAGCAGTGGCTGAAAGAATCACGTCTTTACAGAAGAATATGGATCTTCTAAAGGAAAATCTGGAATCGGCTCAAGAAAGGTACAAGAAAGCAGCAGATAAATTTCGTAAACCTGCACCAGCTTTCAAGGTAGGAGACTTGGTCTGGCTGTCAACCAGAAATCTTAAGTTAAGGATTCCATCGTCTAAGTTGGGACATAAGTACATTGGACCCTATAAAATCAGTAAAATTATAAGTGCCGTTGCTTGTCGTCTTCAACTTCCCAGAATTATGAGAATCCACCCTGTCTTTCATGTATCCCTACTAAAGGCTGCGACACCCAATACGTTTCCTGGACGTTCCTCTCCTTGCCCTGACCCAGTGCTAGTCGATGGTCAGGAAGAATTTGTGGTGGAAAGGATTTTAGATTCCAGGTTGTATAGAAATCAGTTACAATATCTGATTAAATGGCAGGGCTACCCAGTGGAGGACAACTCATGGGAACCGGTCAATAACGTTAATGCTCCTCGCTTGCTCCGTCAGTTTCATCAGAGGTACCCACACAAGCCTGGTCTGAGGTCATCCGGAGGTTGTCCTTAAGGGGGGAGTAATGTAAGGTTCTATGTATTTATTCCTGAAACTCAGTTTGTTCGTCAGCCATTTTACTTTCTGTCTTGCTGCAGCTATCTTGCCCTCAGTCAAAATGGAGTTTCCAGCTTGCATGTTCCCGCCCTGATTCTCTCCTTTGCTTCTTAAGCAGCCACAGCTGAGCAATCAGTGCTTCAGAATCTAGCCTGCAGTGAACCTGTGACCTGACTCCTGTAAGCTTGGACCTTGTACTCCAGCTATTCCTACTGAGGAACTCTGAAGCACTTGTGGACTCTGAACCCTGCTCTTTGAAAGACCCACGTTTGCATGGACTTACGGTAACAGAGAAGAAGATCCTGAATCTGTATTGGAGAGTGATTGCTGAGCTTGGATTACTCTGGCCTGCTGTGTCTCCTGTTTCTGTGTCTGCAAACTGTGTGACTATTTCTGCCAACTTGTATGAAGTAATACAGGACTTTTCTATATCAAACCTGTGACTCCTGTGTTTTCATCGCACCCAAGCACAAGACGCTATATGAACTGTACTACATACATTACAGCTCCTGTGTTACTAGGGTTCAGTAATGTCAGCTGTTCCCCTGCTGTGTGTATGGCAAAAAGTCCTGCTGCCTCCACCCTGTTCTCTTCTCATCCCTGGGCTCCAACACCGACAGTTGTTGCTCGGAAGTAATTGGCAGGGGTACTGACTCCTGCCTAGCCTGGTTACAGCACGACAGCTGTTTCCTGGCAGTGTCAACGTCAATTAGCCTACAATAAGTTGTCCTGTCGTGTTGCTTTCGGGTTAGCCGACTGTATGGTGCCTGCAGTTTAGGTGATTCCTATGTGTGCTGTGTGATAAGTAAATAAAGGCTGTTTCCGTTGTGACAATAGGACAAGCACCCACTGTAGGACTGTGTGATTCGGTAACTGCGGACGGCTTGCGGCCTGTCAAATTACATTTTCATGGGTGCCTTCTGCTACCCGTCCAGGTTCCAGTACCCGTCAACTGGTTCTCCGCAGTGCCTTTGGCCTAGGTGCCTCCATCTCGGTATCCGAGTTCCAGCAACGTCTGCTGGTCCTTGGTAGTGCTTTGGAGCACAGGTACCTCCTGCTTAGTAACCGTGTCCCAGTAACGTCAGCTGGTCCTCGGTTGTGCCATTGGCTCTTTTCCTTCTGCTGCCCCTCCGGGTTCCAGCACAGTCAGCTGGTCCTCGTTACTTCCATTGTCTCTTGTACCATCTGATACCCGTCCGGGTTCCAGTAACGTCAGCTGGTTCTCGGAAGTTAGTCAGCCTTCTTGTACCTTCAGCTACATTTACAAATTGAATATTTTTTAAATGTTTTTTGGGTAATCACTATGGATCTCCAACAATGAAGACGACGACCCTGATGACCACCCCGAAGAAGATGACGACCACAAGGACGACGAGCATGAAGCCAACCAGCCTGAACACCATCACAAAGAAGAAATAAAAGATTACCCAGAAGAAGATCACCAACAGGACAAAGAAGGTTAAGACAAACTACAAGATACAGAACAAGAGACAGAAGAACAATAAGCAGAAGATGAAAAAGCATAACAACATGAAGTATAAGACCAAAATGAAGAGCAAAATATATGCTCTAAATTATAAGCAGAAGAAGACTAAGCAGTGTATGGGGGTGAGTCCGTTCCTCCTCGTCGTGCCCCTGGAAAATGCCTGCTGCTGCAGGCTAAACTCAACACGGACAAATACTGTTGTAATTTAAAACTTTTGTGACAGCAAGAACGCAAGGATGAAAAATTCATACTTTTACAGATTACAAGTACAGGAATCTCTGTCAAAAATAAGAATATGATGAAGAAGATGAAGATGAAGTAGAATATGAAGAAGAATAATAGTTGAATAAGAACAATATAAGTAATGTTAACAAAAAGATGAATAGCAAGAAGTTTAAGAAGAAGATAAAGAAGGTGAAGATGAAGAATAATTTGATGAAAAAGATGATGCTGCTGAAGATTATGAAGGAGAAAGTGTGTCAAAAGTTAAAAAGGTGAAGAGCATGGAAGTTGTGAAACATACATATTTGCCAAAATAGAAAAAAGGTTAACAACATTGTCAATTTGTTCGTCAATCCGAACATCTTTACAAAAAAAAATATTAATGCTATTCCATTTGATTGGGTTAAATATCTATGCCTTTAATGTCTCCTCAACCTCCCCCAATACATTCTACATTACTCTTTGTTGTTTTCCTTCATGTACAATCAACCAACAAGGCAAGAATGGGCTTTTTTTAATTCCGATATTTTTTTCCCATAGACTTACATTGTATTTCCAGTATCGGTATCGGATATCGCCGATATTTCTTGTGTATCGGCGATACCATTCCGATCCGATACTTTTGGATATCGGAAAGTATCGCTCAACTCTAGTCCCATATTACTTGTCGTATGTGCCCTATTACTGCACCTCACCCAATACTGAGCCACTGCTGCCGTATGTGTCCCTATTACTATACCTGATACCCCATTACTGAGCCACTGCTGCCGTATGTGTCCCTATTACTGCACCTGATACCCCAATACTGAGTCGCTGCTGACGTATGTGTCCCTATTACTGCACCTCATACCCCAATGCTGAGCCGCTGCTGCTGTATGTGCCTCTATTACTGCACCTTAAACCCCAATACTGAGCCGCTGCTGCCGTATGTGTCCCTATTACTATACCTGATACCTCAATACTGAGCCTCTGCTACCGTATGTGTCCCTATTACTGCACCTGATACCCCAATACTGAGCCACTGCTGCCGTATGTGTCCCTATTACTGCACCTTATACCCCAATACTGAGCCACTGCTGCCGTATGTGTCCCTATTACTGCACCTTATACCTCAATACTGAGCCGCTGCTGCCGTATGTGTCCCTATTACTGCACCTGATACCCCAATACTGAGCCACTGCTGCCGTATGTGTCCCTATTACTGCACCTTATACCTCAATACTGAGCCGCTGCTGCCGTATGTGTCCCTATTACTGCACCTGATACCCCAATACTGAGCCACTGCTGCCGTATGTGTCCCTATTACTGCATCTGATACCCCAATACTGAGCCGCTGCTGCCGTATGTGTCCCTATTACTGCCGATAACACTGAGCACTGCTGCCGTATGTGTCCCTATTACTGCACCTATACCCAATACTGAGCCGCTGCTGCCGTATGTCCCTATTACTGCCCTACCCAAACTGAGCCCTGCTGCCGTATGTGTCCCTATTACTGCACCTGATACCTCAATACTGAGCTGCTGCCGTATGTGCCCCTATTACTGCACCTTATACCTCAATACTGAGCCGCTGCTGCCGTATGTGTCCCTATTACAGCACCTGATACCCCATATACTGAGCCAACTGCTGCCGTATTATGTGTCCCACTATTACTGCATCTGATAACCCCAATACTGAGCCGCTGCTGCCGTATGTGTCCCTATTACTGCACCTCATACCCCAATACTGAGCCGCTGCTGCCATATTGTCATGGAAATATATATGTATTCCATATATTCAAGGTATATTCATATACATGCATTCACAGTTAGATAGATCTCACTTGCTAAAAATCCTGTGCTCACACATATCTATGCAAAAGCTGATTTCAGCTATAATCAGTCGTTTTAAATGACTGTGGCCTTCATAAGGAACAAGTACATAGAGTCTTAAGGCTGGGTCTCACATAGCGATACACCAGCGATCCCGACAACGATCAGGATCGCTGGTGTATCGCTATATTATCGCTGCTGAGCTGCCAAACAGGCAGCTCAGGCAGCGATCAGCACAAGGACACTGCGGGTAAACATCGCTAGTTACCCACAGTGTACCTTGGATACCAGCGCCTTGATGCAGGGAGCTGGTAACCAAGGTACACATCGGGTTTCCAGGCGCTGCGCGGTGCCTGGAAACCCGCTGTGTACCTTGGTTACCAGCTCCCTGCATCAGGGCGCTGGTATCCAAGGTACACAGCGGGTTTCTAGGCACAGCCCCGCGCCTGGAAACCCGCTGTGTACCTTGGTTACCAGCGGATCGCTGGTCTCCCGCCTGTCAGCGGGAGACCAGCGATCCAAAAAATGTCCAGACATTTCAGCGACGATCAGCGATACCCGGCAGGGGGGCTGATCGTCGCTGAATGTCACACACAGCGATATCGCTGGTGAGCTCGCTGCTGCGTCACAAAACTAGTGATTTAGCAGCGATCTCGCTAGCGATATCGCTATGTGAGACGGGGGCTTTAGTTAGATATCTATTGTTTACTTTATAGTCATGCAAGAATACTGGGGCAAAGAGCAGTAAACAATAAATCTGCAACTTCAGCCTTTTATCATAATTATCATAATTATCATACTTACACTAGAACAGCCAATAATCTAGCAGCTTTTAATTGTATGTTAATTGACTAACCAGCCCCTTTTTGTAAACGTATAAAACCTTGAATGAATAATAAATGAGTGGTCTTGACGAACTGCTATACTGACACTTCCGTGTGGACAGTTTCATTTCGTTCTGAGCGCTCAAAAAGAGATTAAATAGAGAATTGGGAACGGCAAGCAGCAAACACTTCAGGATAGATTTATCCTAATTAAATTTCCATAACAGTTGGCGCCTGCACGCGGGGCATTGGACGAAACGCACGAGGACCCGGCCGACCGGAGAGACGGGGGTGTTGGCCCTGGCCTTGGCACACGGGACGGAGACTGCAGCTCCATAAGTAAGGTAAGAAAACTCTGTCATCTTACCTGAATGTTCCCTGTGCCTAGTCCTAGCCTACGCTTCTAGCCGGTCGGACGTGGTCATCACCGCATTCCCAGGTAGTGTAAAAAGTCCATACCCTTATCCAAAAGCCCTGGGATATAAGCCGAGTTGTTTGCTACTTGCTGTGTATGTGTTTCATGTTTTATGTGAACCGGGAGAAAGTTGGAACGGTGACTGTGTTTTTGCTTGCTGATTTCTGGGGGCTGTATAGCAAAAAACAAATTGCTGGATAAGTTCCCGCAGAAATCCTTCACACATAGGTGGGAGGTCATCCCAAAAAATCCAGGTGTGAGGGGCGGGAGCTTTGATTTGGATAAAGGGTATGCCACACTAAACAATATCGCTAACGGGATCGCTAAAAAACGTCACTATTTAGCGATCCTGTTAGCGATGTTGTTCAGTGCGGCAGCTTCCAGCGACGAGCTTCTCTGTGATCTCGCTCGTCGCTGGAATCGCTCCGGACCCTATTTTCTCGTCGGCGCTCCCGCTGGGTAAGTATCTAATCGCTTTGGCACCTTTCTTAGCGATTTAGCGGTACTTTTGTACCGCTAAAGTCGTTAAGAAGATCGCTAACGGCGATAGCGTCGTTAACTATATCGCTAAATGTGGCCGCATTTAGCGATATAGAAACAATCCCGCTAGCGATCGCTTAGTATGCGTCGTTATTGTGATCTGCTAGCGGGATTGTTTAGTGGGCAGTACTTAAGTCCACGCAGTGATCTTTCACACATCGAGGGAGGTCATCCCAGATCAATCCAGGTGTGAGGAGCGAAGGCTTTGAATCGGTTAAGTTTCTGCAGTTATCTTTCACACACAGGAGGGAGGTCATCCCAGATCAATCCAGGTGTGAGGAGCGAGGGCTTTGAATCGGTTAAGTTTCTGCAGTTATCTTTCACACACAGGAGGGAGGTCATCCCAGATCAATCCAGGTGTGAGGGGCAGGAGCTTTGTTTGGATAAGTTCTCACAATAATCGTCCACGCAAGGGGGGAGGTCATCCCAGTCAAATCAGACGTGGATGGTGAGAATTTTGATTAAGGCTATTACAGATTACTGTGACCGGCGCACCGGCCAGGGCGTACGGTTTTCAGAAAGTGATAGACCTGTACCTGTAGCATCGCCGTGCTCAGTGCAATTGGTGAGTTATCAGTTACCAGAGCAGCTTGTATGTGTCACAGATCATCAAAAGAGGGCTTCGTATTCTCCCGGGTGTCTGTCTCATTGTACATGTCACTGTCTGTCTTGCAGGTACTGTCGCTTTAAATCTCATTCAGCGTGCGCTCTGTCAGTATCTCATTCACTGCTGGCTGTAGCAGCGAGAAAACCCCTTTGAACCCCCCTCCTCTGCTAATCACGTTGTTACATCTGTTTCCTGGTTTTGATCTTTTTAAGCTAGTTTTTTTGGCTACAGGTTTTAACGTGAAAATTCTCAGGCATTCAGACTGAACTATATTCATTTTTTGCTATTCTGAGGGATAATTTTTTTTTTTTTTTTTGATACGTGATTTCAGTGCCTGTAGAGACAGCAAGCAGAGATATAAGGGAGGGGAGAAGTGCTGGCAGCAGCGAGGTGACATTCCAGAAGGCGGTAGGAAAAAGCCTACGCTACCAGACAAAAGTTTTAAAGTACTTTTCTTTTTGTTTTTATCATTTTACAATCAGTTTTTCCACCTCTTTTCTGTTTTTTTAATTAGCTGTTTTAGTAACAAGGGTTGTTTTTCAGAGTTTTATGATTAATACGGTTTTTCTTTTCTCCCCTTTTTGGTGAATTTATTTTTTCTTTTTCTAGAGTTTTTTTTACTAAATCTAACTTTTGTTTTTAAAGTTTTTCTTTTCAGTACATTTTTAAATAATTTTGGAGAGTTTTTTTTTTCTAATCAATTTACTTTAGAGTTTTATTCTCCAACCATTTTTTTTTTCTCTACTAGCTTGCTTTAGACCAAGGTCACTCCACAGATAAGGAAACTGCAGGCTGAGGGAGAGCACACACAAAAACTGCGCAGCGGTTTGAGTAACCCCTATCATCAGGCATTCAGCGAAGACACGCAGAGCCAGAGTGCAGCAGTTTTCAGATTTTTAATCACCTTTGTTGAATAGGTTTTTGGAATAGATACAGTACGTGAGAATCGAAGGGCTAGGCATGTGAATAGAAGGTCAGAGTACGTGAGAAGCAAATAGACAGGCAGCCTTTACGCTGCATAATGAAATGTTTTTTCTTGTTTTTGTTGTTTGAAAGGCAACGGGAAAGTTTGTTAATAGATTACCATCTGCTATAAAAGAGCAGTGGTGCATCGTGTAGAAGGTACAGCAAGTTAATTTGAACGGACCAGGAAGTGATTTTTTATGTGAATAAGATTGAAAAGGTGTTAAATCGTCTGTGAGAAAAAGATCACTGACATGTCACAAGAGCAGAATTCAGAGTCACACACATCACATGTCCATCATGTGGAGACACGGGACAGGTGTAGGCTGCTCTCATTGAGTAAGGAGCCTTGTACAGGGAAAAACGCTCCCCGTCTCTCTCCACAGGGAGAAGGCATTTTTGTTTCAACCATCCCCTCTCAAGAGCCACAGGGGGGACACCCTCTCCTTTTTCTTCTCTCAGTCCTTTTCTCCTTCTTCTTCAGACTTTTCTCCTCTTTCCTCGCTGCCATCCCTCTCATTCCTTCTTTCCCCTCCCTCACATCTCTGACACATACATTTTCCTCCTCTTCCTCTTCTTCTATCTCTTCCTCTCCAACTCTCAAATCTTCTTCTTCATCTTCTTCTACTTCTCCCCTCCATCTTTCTCCTCTCTCTCTTCTCCATCTTTCTCTCTTTTCCCCTTTCACTCTTCTCTCCCTCCCCTCTTTCCTTTTCCTCCCTTTCTCCTCCCACACCACACCCACCTGCTCATGCTTGCTCTCCTCCTCCTTCCTCCTCTCAGGCACATTCAAACTCTTCTTCACCCTCCCCTCCATCTCTCTCCCCTCCTCTTTCTCTCGCTCCTCCCTCACACCTCCCTTCTCTTCCTTTTTTTTCTACTTCGTTATCAACTGGGTCAACGCCCAATCAAAGCAATGTGGTGTCCCTGTATTCAGTGCCTCCAGCACAGGGAACCCTGTCTATCCCAAGCACAGTACAAACATTGCCAGTCATTATATCAGGGGAAGAAAGTGCATATCTCCCTACACAAAACGCTGCATGTAGCCCCCAGACACAACAACTAGCAGAGCCCACAGCTAGGGCTTCACAGGGGGGTGGTATAGCTACAGACACAAATGAGGAACCTTAGTGCCGAGCAGGGCTGCCAGCATGGAACCATGACACTGATCCACCGCAGCCTCAGCAAGGAAGTGGGAAATCCCCATGCAGCAAGACAACTTTTAAGCCCAAATCTCACCCAGTGTATACACCAAGTACACCATGTCACTTCTTATCTGATGAAGATGAAGATGCAACGTCACACATGCTGTCCAATACTAGGGAAGAAAACACACAAGCACCAATAGAGCAGGGACAGGTAGAGGCACCATCCTATGAGCCCTTCATCCCAAGCCAGGTGATCAGTATGCTGCCAAACCCAGGGATACACCCCATGCCATTTTGCCAAAAAATGCAGCAGATCCAGCGAACGTATGCAGCAGCCTGGATTGATCTTTGGACCGTAATGGAAATAAAAGCAAGTGATGCATTCTGGCCAATTATGAGAGAACACTTCAAGCTTCCAGCAGAGTTAGATGCGTATGCCTGGGAGACAGGACCAAAGCTAATTGAGCAGCTCAGAGAGTGGGCCAAAAGCAGACTGACAGGACAAACTCTCAGCCTACATGACATGAGTCAAGACAAGACAGAGTCTGTGGAGAAGTTCCATGACAGAGTAATGCAAGTGTTTCAAGATTTGGGCCTCATTACCCATGATCAGACACACAGACGGATGTTGGCACAGGCTTTTGTGCATGGACTGAGAGAACCAATCAGGAAACCACTGGTAGTAGCCAGGCCTGAGTACACGTCAATAGCAATGGATACCCTGCTCGCAGTAGCAAAAAGGATTGAGTCCCGCCGGACAGAAGGGATGTCCGGTGTTACAACTGTGGCGAGTTTGGTCATTTCCGGAACCGGTGCAGAACACCGACTTCGCAAAGAAGAAGAAGAAACACAGAAAGCAGTGAAGAACCCCATCCATAGGACAGGAGCACACCAAGTCCACAGGGAACCCCACCAGTGGGACCAATATCCTGAGAGTGGATGGCGTAGTCAGATCTTTTCTTGTGGAACTCCGCAACCTCACATATCTATCAGAATCTTCTGCTTCCTGCATGGGAATTGATGGTCAAGTCAGATATTTCCAGATTATGAAGCCCCTGAGCGTGTGGACTCAGCCAGAACACTCCATCATGTCCCAGTTTGTTGTGTCAAAGACCTGCACCCTCAACCTATTGGGAGTGGACTTACTGCAGAAGCTGAAAGCGACCAGAGTGTTCCAGGAAGATGGGACCATGACATTTTCTTCACCCCTGACCCAAGAAGAAACAGGAACAACCACACTGCAGACCTATCACAGGAGGTGCTGGACATAGTACCAGAAAAGCCACTCCATCACCCAGAGTTAAGATGTCTCTGACCAACTGAAGGTCTAAGTGAACTCGCCTAAGAAGACGGCCTGAGAACTTTGACATTGGCCAGGATATTCAACTCAAGAAGGACCCTACTCGCTTCATGGAATGGCAACACCTCATCCGGCTCCAACGCCAGAGGTTCATCTTTTGCAAGCACCAGGAGGTGCCCCCTGCAATCAACCAATTCACCCAGGACCTAGACCAGCAAAAGACCACTCAGCTCTTCAAACTTATGCACAAATACTGACCTGAGACCGAGCTGGAGAAAAAGAAACTACTGATGGCCCGTGCTGAGAAAAAAGCAGCCAGTGAAGGAGACGTCCCAATAAGAAGACCCCCTGTGACCAGAGCAGGTGCTAACACAGTGACTGCCTTGGTGGAGAACAAGAAAGCCAGCTGGTCGTCATCTCTCATGATGTGGATCCTAGTAGGCGGCTTGTTTTCCCGCCAGCTCTGTGCCGGGAGATGGGAGTCCCCTGCCGCATAGTGAAGGACAAGGCAAAACTGGGCTGCCTCGCCCATCGGAATCAATCCCAGCTTTCCACAGTGAAGAAAAAGACTGTAAACCCCACTGAGTTCAGAATGGTGCAAGGCCTGGAGGCCGTGAAAGAGGGTACGGTATTTGAAACCCCAACAGTGCTGAACGCGCACACTCTGCTCTCAAAAGTCCCAGTCAGCGCAAAGGTATTCACGGTGATCAGCCTGGCCAGTACCTTCTTCAGTGTTTCCCCTCCACCTGGAGGCCTGCCTTCACGCACCAGTGCAGTGCATATGGACAGTGTTGCCTCAAGGTGCTCAAAACAAGCCCTTCAAGTTTCACCAAGACAATGTCCTCCATCCTCGTCAACTGGATTGTAGAATATGCAAGAGTCACTCTTCTACAACATGTGGATGACCTTCTCTTTTGTGTGGTTGACATCGACACCTGCACAGTCTATTCCTTGTCTCTCCTACTCTACCTGAAAGAACAGCAACGCAAGGTCTAGAAGAACAAAGTCCAGTGATGTCAGAAGCAAGTTACATCCCTGGGACACTGTATTGCCCACCAGACGAAACATATGTCAAAAGACTGGAAGACCACTGTGGAGAAGATGGCTCCCCCAACAACACCAAGAATGCTGCAGGCCTTCCCTGGTCTAGTGTCGTATTGCAGAACCTGGATCCCTGATGCCTCAGTCCTAATGCAGCCTCTGTGCGCTTGCATCAACGCAACCCCACTCCTTCTATCAGACGCAGCCTTCAACCCATTCAGGAGATTGGAAGAACTCCACAGTCTCAGCGCCAATACCAGGCCTACCTGACTACGAGAAGTCTTTCCGTCTACCTGATGGAAGAAAGAAGGTCATGCTACTGGAGTCCTGATATGGATTCACGGGGGAAAACAGAGACTTTTAGGCTGCCTCTCAGCCTGCTTGGATCCAGTTGCAAGAGGAGCACCCTCCTGCCTGATGGCAGTATCTGCAGCACACACCTTCCTGGACAAGGTTGCTGACATCACTCTTGGACAGGCACTGGAAACTCTCACTCCACACGACATCTTGGCAATCTTCAATCAAGCTCAACCAACAATAATCTCCCCACCGCCAGGAATCTTTGTGGCGCCTCTATCTCCTTTGTCTCATAATGTCACCGTCTCCAGACCTACAGTCCTCATCCCGGCTACTCTACTCCCACTCCCAAGGGGGGATACAATATGGACTTTCCAGAACAAAATTTACAGAATTTATCCTCTACTTGGATGGCTCCAGATTTGCAGATGATGAAGAAGTTTCCACACAGGAAGTGCAGTGACCAGCAATAAAGAAATCCTGTGGTCCAGAAGTCTGTCACCTAGCCTGTCAGCCCAGGAAGCAGAACTGATAGCGCTGACGAAGGCCTGCCAGATGGCAGAAGGCAAGACTGCAAACATCTACACCGACTACAGGTACTCGCATGGCATAGCACACGACTTTGAGCCCATCTGGGCTACAAGGGACTTCATCACAGCAAACGGGACAACCGTGAAGCATCATGGAGCTTTCAGGGACCTGCTGGGTGTACTCCAACTTCCAAAATGGTGGCAATTTGAAAAATCAAAGTGCATGGAAAACTGAGAACAGAAGAGGCGTGAGGCAATAACATGGCGGACATGGCAGCCAAAGAAGCGGCCAAAGGAAGACAACATGGAGAAGTGGGAGAGGTCGTAGAGCCGGACGGCTACTACATGACGACTGAAGACAAGAAACCTGACAAAAAGACGTCCTGGGATCTGCTCAAGAAGTTGCAAGACCAAGCTCCAAAAGGAGAAGAAGAGCTGAAGGCGAAAAAAAGCAACACGTGAAGAAGGAAGGCTATCAATAATAGACTTAAAACTCTGCCTACCACAAAGTATGCACCCTACGGTGGTCCAATGGGCACATGGACCCACACCCACATATCAAAGACACAGATGAATGATCTGATTGGTGCTTACTGTTTCGCTTCAGGGATCTCCACCCTAACAGCCAAATTCACCAGCAGCTGTCTGACCTGCGGCAAATGCAAGCCTGGACGTATGGAAGAAAGTCCCCCTCACCTCATCTGGAAAGACCACTCAAAGGATCCATATAGACCACATCCAGATATCGCCAAGTGAAGGATTCAAATACGCCATTGTGGTCAAAGAAGTATTTTCAAGATGAACAGAAGCGTTCCAAGTCAGCAAAGAATACTGCAAAGCAGCTACTTTCGGAAAATAGTGTGCAGATACGGGGTTCCAGAAATGATAGAAAGTGATCAGGGACCCGCATTCACAGCAAATCTGACACACGAGACCCGATTAGAAGTAGGGTCAGACCTAGGCCTACACACTCCCTACCACCCCAGAGCAGCAGGAAGGTAGAAAAAACTGAGCGGAACACTTAAAAATAGGATGTTAAAAATTGCCCAAGAGACACGCAAACCATGGCATGACACACTCCCAATTGCACTGTTTAGCGTAAGGCACACTCCCAGAGACCCAGAAAAGCTGTCACCATACGAAATTTTGTTTGGGTCTAGTCCCAAGTTAGGTACATTCTTCCCTCAGCAGCAGAATATGCAAAATGATATCTTGTTTGCTTATGTAATTGAATTGGTCAAAAACTAATGTCCATTCTCGAGTTTTTCTCTTCACTGCCAGATTTGATGGTCCTGTCCAAGAGCCCCAGATGACACCAACCTCTGTGTAACTAGAGGGAAAGCCTTCTTGGATCCACGTATCGCATTGCAAGGAAGCTCCCGTACCAGGAGAGACACCTAAGCCATGAAGGATGTCGTGGATGCTCTGACTGACCAGACAGATGACCTACCTGATGAAGAATACACACGTTTTTTTTCTGAACATGCAGTTAAATAAAGAGACTATGATTGCAAACACATAAACCCCCGACAGGGACAGTCCTCCTGACCGCCCATTTGCGAAAAGTCTGTATTCGGTGGGGGAGGCATGCGCTAGGCATATTCTCAACCCGCCAGCAGCACAAAAGAGTTGCAGCGCTTTGGGCCAGGAGCAGGTTTTTAGGGCAAGTGGTATCTAAGGGGGGACTGTCATGGAAATATATATGTATTCCATATATTCAAAGTATATTCATGTGCATGCATTCACAGTTAGATAGATCTCACTTGCAAAAAATTCTGTGCTCACACATATCTATGCAAAAGCTGATTTCAGCTATAATCAGTCGTTTTAAACGACTGTGGCCTTCATAAGGAACAAGTACATAGAGTCTTAGTTAGATATCTATTGTTTACTTTATAGTCATGCAAGAATACTGGGGCAAAGAGCAGTAAACAATAAATCTGCAACTTCAGCCTTTTATCATAATTATCATAATTATCATACTTACACTAGAACAGCCAATAATCTAGCAGCTTTTATTTGTATGTTAATTGACTAACCAGCCCTTTTTGTAAACGTATAAAACCTTGAATGAATAATAAATGAGTGGTCTTGACGAACTGCTTTACTGACACTTCCGTGTGGACAGTTTCATTTCGTTCTGAGCGCTCAAAAAGACATTTAATAGAGAATTGGGAACGGCAAGCAGCAAACACTTCAGGAAAGATTTATCCTAATTAAATTTCCATAACAATATGTGTCCCTATTACTGCACCTTATACCCCAATACTGAGCCGCTGCTGCCGTATGTGTCCCTATTACTGCACTTGATACCCCAATACTGAGCCACTGCTGCAGTCTGTGTCCCCATTACTACACCTGATACCCCAATACTGAGCCGCTGCTGCCATATGTGTCTCTATTACTGCATCTGATACCCCAATGCTGAGCCGCTGCTGCCGTATATGTCCTTATTACTGCACCTGATACCCCAATACTGAGCTGCTGCTGCCATATGTGTCCCTATTACAGCACCTGATACCACAATACTGAGCCGCTGCTGCCGTATGTGTCCTTATTACTGCACCTGATACCCCAATACTGAGCCGCTGCTGCCGTATATGTCCCTATTACTGCATCTGATACCCCAATACTGAGCCGCTGCTGCCGTATGTGTCCCTATTACTGCCCGATACCCCAACACTGAGCCACTGCTGCCGTATGTGTCCCTATTACTGCACCTGATACCTCAATACTGAGCTGCTGCTGCCGTATGTGCCCCTATTACTGCACCTTATACCTCAATACTGAGCCGCTGCTGCCGTATGTGTCCCTATTACAGCACCTGATACCCCAATACTGAGCCACTGCTGCCGTATGTGTCCCTATTAATGCATCTGATACCCCAATTCTGAGCCGCTGCTGCCTTATGTGCCCCTATTACTGCACCTCATACCCCAATGCTGAGCCGCTGCTGCCGTATGTGCCTCTATTACTGCACCTTATACCCCAATGCTGAGCCGTTGCTGCCGTATGTGTCCCTATTACAGCACCTGATACCCCAATACTGAGCCACTGCATGCCGTATGTGCCCCTATTACTGCACCTCATACCCCAATGCTGAGCCGCTGCTGCCTTATGTGCCCCTATTACTGCACCTCATACCCCAATGCTGAGCCGCTGCTGCCGTATGTGCCTCTATTACTGCACCTTATACCCCAATGCTGAGCCGTTGCTGCCATATGTGCGCCATTACTGCACCTCATACCTCAATGCTGAGCCGCTGCTGCCGTATGTGTCCCTATTACTGCACCTAATACCTCATACTGAGCCGCTGCTGCCGTATGTGCCCCTATTACTGCACCTCACCCCAATACTGAGCCGCTGCTGCCGTATGTGTCCCTATTACTATACCTGATACCCCAATACTGAGCCACTGCTGCAATATGTGTCCCTATTACTATACCTGATACCCCAATACTGAGCCTCTGCTACCGTATGTGTCCCTATTACTGCACCTGATACCCCAATACTGAGCCACTGCTGCCGTATTGTCCCTATTACTGCACCTGATACCCCAATACTGAGCCACTGCTGCGGTATGTGTCCCTATTACTGCACCTCATACCCCAATACTGAGCCGCTGCTGCCGTATGTGTCCCTATTACTGCACCTGATACCCCAATACTGAGCCGCTGCTGCCGTATGTGTCCCTATTACTGCACCTCATACCCCAATGCTGAGCCACTGCTGCTGTATGTGCCTCTATTACTGCACCTTAAACCCCAATACTGAGCCGCTGCTGCCGTATGTGTCCCTATTACTGCACCTCATACCCCGATACTGAGCCGCTGCTGCCATATGTGTCCCTATTACTGCACCTCAAACTCCAATACTGAGCCGCTGCTGCCGTATGTGTCCTATTACTGCACCTCAAACTCCAATGCTGAGCCGCTGCTGCCGTATGTGTCCCTATTACTGCACCTGATACCCCAATGCTGAGCCGCTGCTGCTGTATGTGTCCCTGTTACTGCACCTGATACCCCAATACTGAGCCGCTGCTGCCATATGTTTTCCCTATTACTGCACCTCATACCCCAATACTGAGCCGCTGCTGCCGTATGTGTCCCTATTACTGCACCTCATACCCCAATACTGAGCCGCTGCTGCCGTATGTGTCCCTATTACTGCACCTCAAACTCCAATACTGAGCCGCTGCTGCCGTATGTGTCCCTATTACTGCACCTCATACCCCAATGCTGAGCCGCTGCTGCCGTATGTGTCCCTATTACTGCATCTAATACCTCAATACTGAGCCGCTGCTGCCGTATGTGCCCCTATTACTGCACCTCACCCCAATACTAAGCCGCTGCTGCCGTATGTGTCCCTATTACTATACCTGATACCCCAATACTGAGCCACTGATGCCGTATGTGTCCCTATTACTGCACCTGATACCCCAATGCTGAGCCGCTGCTGCTGTATGTGCTTCTATTACTGCACCTTAAACCCCAATACTGAGCCACTGCTGCCGTATGTGTCCCTATTACTATACCTGATACCCCAATACTGAGCCACTGCTACCGTATGTGTCCCTATTACTGCACCTGATACCCCAATACTGAGCCACTGCTGCCGTATGTGTCCCTATTACTGCACCTGATACCCCAATACTGAGCCTCTGCTACCGTATGTGTCCCTATTACTGCACCTGATACCCCAATACTGAGCCACTGCTGCCGTATGTGTCCCTATTACTGCACCTGATACCCCAATACTGAGCCATTGCTGCCGTATGTGTCCCTATTACTGCACCTCATACCCCAATACTGAGCCGCTGCTGCCGTATGTGTCCCTATTACTGCACCTGATACCCCAATACTGAGCCACTGCTGCCGTATGTGTCCCTATTACTGCACCTGATACCCAATACTGAGCTGCTGCTGCCGTATGTGTCCCTATTACTGCACCTGATACCCCAATACTGAGCCGCTGCTGCCGTATGTGTCCCTATTACTGCACCTGATACCCCAATGCTGAGCCGCTGCTGCTGTATGTGCTTCTATTACTGCACCTTAAACCCCAATACTGAGCCACTGCTGCCGTATGTGTCCCTATTACTATACCTGATACCCCAATACTGAGCCTCTGCTACCGTATGTGTCCCTATTACTGCACTGATACCCCAATACTGAGCCACTGCTGCCGTATGTGTCCCTATTAGTGCACCTGATACCCCAATACTGAGCCATTGCTGCCGTATGTGTCCCTATTACTGCACCTCATACCCCAATACTGAGCCGCTGCTGCCGTATGTGTCCCTATTACTGCACCTGATACCCCAATACTGAGCCACTGCTGCCGTATGTGTCCCTATTACTGCACCTCAAACCCCAATGCTGAGCCGCTGCTGCCGTATGTGCCTCTATTACTGCACCTTAAACCCCCAAAACTTAGCCGCTGCTGCCGTATGTGTCCCTATTACTGCACCTCATACCCCAATACTGAGCCGCTGCTGCCATGTGTGTCCCTATTACTGCACCTCAAACCCCAATACTGAGCTGCTGCTGCCGTATGTGTCCCTATTACTGCACCTCATACCCCAATGCTGAGCCGCTGCTGCCGTATGTGTCCCTATTACTGCACCTGATACCCCAATACTGAGCCGCTGCTGCCGTATGTGTCCCTATTACTGCACCTCATACCCCAATGCTGAGCCGCTGCTGCCGTATGTGTCCCTATTACTATACCTGATACCCCAATACTGAGCCACTGCTGCCGTATTTGTCCCTATTACTGCACCTGATACCCCAATACTGAGTCGCTGCTGCCGTATGTGTCCCTATTACTGCACCTCATACTCCAATGCTGAGCCGCTGCTGCTGTATGTGCCTCTATTACTGCACTTTAAACTCCAATACTGAGCCGCTGACGCCGTATGTGTCCCTATTCCTATTACTATACCTGATACCCCAATACTGAGCCTCTGCTACCGTATGTGTCCCTATTACTGCACCTGATACCCCAATACTGAGCCACTGCTGCCGTATGTGTCCCTATTACTGCACCTGATACCCCAATACTGAGCCACTGCTGCCGTATGTGTCCCTATTACTGCACCTCATACCCCAATGCTGAGCCGCTGCTGCCGTATGTGGTCCCTATTACTGCACCTAATACCCCAATACTGAGCCGCTGCTGCTGTATGTGTCCCTATTACTGCACCTCATACCCCAATGCTGAGCCGCTGCTGCTGTTTGTGCCTCTATTACTGCACCTTAAACCCCAATACTGAGCCGCTGCTGCCGTATGTGTCCCTATTACTGCACCTCATACCCCAATACTGAGCCGCTGCTGCCGTATGTGTCCCTATTACTGCACCTCAAACCCCAATACTGAGCCGCTGCTGCCGTATGTGTCCCTATTACTGCTCCTGATACCCCAATACTGAGCTGCTGCTGCCGTATGTGCCCCTATTACTGCACCTATTGTGTGGTTCTGTGTGACCTCTAAATTCTAAAACAGCCCTCTAGAATATAGTAAAGCCGGGTGCATGGGCCCTAGAAAACAGTGCCCACATTTTGTCCCCTAGACTGTAATAATGCCCTGTTCCCCTTTGACAGTCACAGTAACCCGAGTTCCCCTATAATAATTAGTGCCCACTTTACATTTAATGATGTCCCCAGTCTCCCCCTGTACATCTCCCCTATACACAGAATAATGCCCCCTCACTGGATATATACTGACCCCTTAATGTCCCTAAACTATTTAATGGCTCCAACACGGTATGATGGCCCCGCCACTATAATCCCCACACTATATGATGGCCCCCTAGATTGTATCCATATAGCATAATACATACCAGATAGTCCTCAATACAGTATAATGCAGCCCCATTGACAGAGTCTATATTATAATGCATACCCCATAGGAAGAGTCTATATTATAATGCACTCGCCATAGGCAGCCTCTATATTATAATAAACCCCCATAGGCAGAGTCTATAATATAATGTACCCCCATAGGCAGCCTTTGTATTATAATACACTCCACATAGGGAGTCTCTGTAGTATAATTCACCCCCATTGGAATCCTCTGTAGTATAATGTACTCCCCATAGGGAGCCTCTGTAGTATAATGCTCCCCTCATAGGGGCCTTTGTATTATAATGCACTCCCCATAGGCAGCCTCTGTAATATAATGCACTCCACATAGGGAGCCTCTGTAGTATAATGCACACCCATAGGGAGTCTCTGTAGTATAATGCACACCCATAGGGAGCCTCTGAAGTATAATGCACCCCATATAGAGCCTCTATAGCATAATGCACCCCCATTGGAATCCTCTGTAGTATAATGTACTCCCCATAGGGAGCCTCTGTAGTATAATGCTCCCCTCATAGGGGCCTTTATATTATAATGCACTCCTCATAGGCAGCCTCTGTAGTATAATGCACTCCACATAGGGAGCCTCTGTTTTATAATGCACACCCATAAGGAGTCTCTGTAGTATAATGCACACCCATAGGGAGCCTCTGAAGTATAATGCACCCCATATAGAGCCTCTATAGCATAATGCACCCCATATAGAGCCTCTATAGTATAATGCACCCCATATAGAGCCTCTGTAGTGTAATGCACCCCCATATAGAGCCTCTGTAGTATAATGCACCCCCATATAGAGCCTCTGTAGTGTAATGCACCCCATATAGAGCCTCTGTAGTATAATGCACTCCCCATATGGAGCCTCTGTAGTATAATGCACCCCCATATAGAGCCTCTGTATTATAATGCACCCCCATATAGAGCCTCTGTAGTATAATGCACTATTTTAAACGCCTATGATGGAAGGCGGGCTGGTCAGCACTGAATGTGCACAACACAAAAAACCAAGCCATCAAAAAGAGCCCGGGTGCACCCTGCAAAATATGATAAAAAGTGCAAAAAATGATGCATATGATAAATGCATCAGATGAGGTATTAGTTACTATTTTGGCCAAAGCAGATAAGCTTGCAACCCAACGTCAAGGGTCCTCATTTTATTGCGAGTAACTAACTAGACATAAATCCAAAAAAAAAACATTTTTAGCAAAAGCAAATCATGAAAAACAATCATACCCAGTCTGATCAAATGACCAAATGCACTAGCAGGATGCAGCAGGCTCCCATGGATAAAGGCTGGAGAAGCAACAGGTGTTTAACCACTGATAAAGGCAGCCACCCTATCACAAAAACAGTGATGTTGAAGGTGTTAACTGCTTAGTGGGAGAAAAAACACACAGATACAAGTTGCTTAAAACATGAATGTCATGCACAGTGTCTGGATAACAGCCTATTTTAAACGCCTATGATGGAAGGCGGGTGTCACGCTGTCTAATGATATGTATACAATGTCAGTAAACTATTAATACAGGAACAACACTCTATACAACAACTAGTATAGCAACATCAGCATGTAAGTATAGAATAGATTTACCTGACACGATATCTGCTGAACTCAGGGTTAATCTTGAGGACTTGATGAGCTGAAACAGGAAAGAGGTGGACTGGGATCTAACCTGACCCTAAACTGGGGTCCTAACTAATCCCTCACCTTGGAGGTACTGATAATGGTTCAGAGGTCCAAGTCTCCAACCTAACCCTGTCTCCTATCAGACCCTGAACCCTGTAATCAGTCCTAAGAAGGATCCTGACTACCACCAAAGGGATATGGGCTGATCTCAGCTAAATACACAGATTAGACATATAAGACAGACAGGATAGCACTCTCTTGCATACACACTCAAACACCAAAGGAACATAAATGGTCTGGGAAATAAACTCTAACCAAGTTGAGCTTAGAACAACTAAGGAGCTCACAACTAAAGTCTATACAGATTCATTCCTATCTGTGGTCTGCATGAAGGTTTCACTGGCAACTCCCCAAGCAGACAACCAGGAATTTAAAGGAAACCAATCAACAAATAATCAATTGCAGCCGGGAGAAACTGCACCCAGTCCCAGCACCGAGCACAGACAGAATTAACTCCCTAGCTGCCAAACACAAAGAAACAGCAGATCAGCTGTGAGAAGTCAAAATGTGCAACCGCGACGATCTTCGTGGCAATGCACACATGACAGTACCCCCCCTTCTACGAGGGGCCTCCGGACCCTCAGGGCCAGGCCTGCCCGGGTGAGTTCTGTGGAAGGTCCGAACCAAACGATCTGCGTTAACATCAGACGCAGGGACCCACGTCCTCTCCTCTGGACCATACCCCTTCCAATGCACCAAGTACTGAAGGGACCGGCGATTCAGATCTTTGATACTTGAAATTCCAAGTTACCATTGACCAACACAGGAGGAGGAGGTAGAGGTGACGGTATGACTGGTGCCACATACCTTTTAAGTAATGACTTGTGGAACACATTATGAATTTTAAACGTAGAAGGGAAGTCCAGACGAAATGCCACAGGATTAATTATGGAACTGATCCTGTACGGCCCGATGAATCTGGGACCCAGTTTCCAGGAGGGCACCTTAAGTTTTATATTCCTGGTAGACAACCATACCAGATCGTTCACATTCAGATCTGGACAGAAACTCTCCTCCTATCAGCCATACGTTTGTAACGGTTCCCCATTGCACTCAGATTATTCAATACACCTCTCCACACAGAAGCAAGTGACGACGAGAAACGCTCCTCCTCAGGAACCCCAGAAGGGCCCCCCCCATTGAAAGTACAAAACTGGGGATGGAAACCATATGCCCCAAAAAACGGGGACTTACCAGTGGACTCGCTCCGCCTGTTGTTAAGAGCGAACTCTGCCAGAGGCAAGAAAGAAGACCAGTCCTCTTGGTTCTCTGAAACAAAACACCGGAGATATGTCTCTAAGCTCTGATTCAGACGCTCTGTCTGACCATTGGTCTGCGGATGAAAAGCCGAGGAAAATGACAATTGCATCCCCGACGTAAACAAAATGCCCTCCAAAATTTGGACACAAACTGAGACCCCCTATCTGACACCACATCAGAAGGCAACCCATGAAGTCTAACGATCTCCCTAATGAACACCTGCGCCAGAGTTTTAGCATTAGGGAGTGCAGGAAGAGCAACGAAATGGCCATCTTACTGAACCTGTCAACAACCACCAGTATGACAGTATTCCCTGACGACGGAGGAAGGTCCGTAATGAAGTCCATAGATAAATGAGTCCATGGACGCTCCGGAAGTTTCAAGGGTAAAAGGGTCCCAGACGGACGGGTATGAGGGGTTTTAGAGCGAAGCACACACCCCACATGACGCGACAAAAGTTATAACATCTTTATTAGCATTAGGCCACCAAAACCGGCGAGAAAGGAGATCTAAAGTAGCCTTACTCCCTGGATGTCCTGCTAGAGCAGAATTATGATGTGCCTCAATAACCTTTTGTCTCAACAGATTTGGGACAAACAGTCTCCCTGGAGGTCCTGCAGGGGCGTCCCCCTGAGCCTCTAACACCTCCTCCTCAAGCTCAGAAAATACAGCCGACACTACCACCCCCTCCTGAAGGATAGGACTCGGGTCATCCGTTTTCCCGGCCCCTGGGAAACTGTGAGACAAGGCATCAGTCTTTACATTCTTAGACCCCGGGCGATAAGTGACGACAAAATTAAACCTGGTAAAAAACAACGACCATCGAGCTTGTCTGGAATTCAGACGCTTAGCGGATTCCAAATACAACAGGTTCTTGTGATCAGTAATAACGGTAACCGGGTGGACTGCCCCTCCAAAAAGTGACGCCATTCTTCAAAAGCTAACTTAATGGCCAAAAGTTCCCTATTGCCGATATCATAATTCCTTTCGGCGGACGACAATTTCTTAGAAAAGAAAGCGCACGGATGCCATTTACCAGGGGACGGACCCTGGGACAATATAGCACCCACCCCTACGTCAGACGCATCCACCTCCACAATGAACGGCTGAGATGCATCTGGTTGGATGAGAACGGGTGCCGAAGCAAAACATTTCTTCAAAGAGGAAAAGGCTTGGCAAGCTTTGTCCGACCATTTAGAAAAATCCGTCCCTTTTCTTGTCATGTCAGTGAGAGGTTTGACGACAGATGAGAAATTACAAATAAATTTCCGGTAGTAGTTAGCAAACCCCAAAAAACGCTGCAGAGCCTTAAGATCCCCTGGCTGATCCCATTCAAGCACTGCTCTCACCTTTTCAGGGTCCATACGGAAACCGGAGGCTGACACCAAAAAACCCAAAAACTGAAGTTCCTGTACGGCAAATACACACTTCTCCAGTTTGGCGTATAGTTTATTGTCTCGCAAGATCTGCAACACCTGTCTCACATGCTCCTGATGAGACACAAGATCTGGCGAGTAAATTAAAATGTCGTCCAAATATACAACCACAAACAGCCCCACAAGGTGACGAAAAATGTCATTAACAAAATGTTGGAATACTGCTGGTGCAGTAGTCAGACCAAAAGGCATGACTAGGTTCTCATAATGTCCCTCCGCGTGTTAAACGCCGTTTTCCACTCATCCCCCTCTTTTATCCTAATCAGATTATACGCCCCCCTGAGATCCAATTTAGAGAACCATTTGGCGCCAACAATTTGATTGAAGAGATCAGGAATAAGAGGGAGTGGATACGGATCTCGAACAGTAATCCGATTAAGTTCGCGGAAATCCAAGCAAGGGCGTAGGCCTCCATCTTTCTTCTTCACAAAGAAGAACCCCGCGGCTACTGGGGAAGATGAAGGTCTAATATGCCCTTTGGCCAGACTTTCAGAAATATAATCTTTCATAGCCTGCCTCTCAGGACCAGAAAGATTATACAACCTAGCTTTAGGCAACTTAGCATCAGGAAGGAGATTAATAGAGCAGTCATACACGCGATGAGGAGGCAACTCCTGACACCCCTCCTCAGAGAAAACATCCCCAAAATCCTCCAAAAAAGGAGGCAATGTACTAGGCACGACCGCACTGATTACTGTGTTCATGCAGTTGCTTTTGCAAAACTCCCCCATTGGCTTATTTCTCTGGACTGCCAATTAATCACAGGGTTATGTTTAACCAACCAAGGAAGTCCCAACACAATGGGAGTAGGTAGACCCTCCAACACATAACAAGATAATTGTTCCCTATGTATTGCCCCTACCCGAAGGTCAATGTTATGAACCTCATGAACAAAGCTACCTTGGCCGAGAGGCCTGGCGTCAATGGAGAATATAGGGATCGGTTTGACCAATACACTCAGATGCATACCTTGAGCCTGAGCAAACTGAGCGTCAACCAGATTAGCCCCGGAACCACTATCAAGAAGAACAGACAATCTCTCCACTCTCGTACCAACTACCACCTCCACTGGTACAAGGAACTGAGAAGAACTGGCGGATGAAATACATACTCCCAGGTTGTCGTCCACCACACAACCTGGGATTAACAGTTTTCCGGCGACTTTTGGCTCAACAAGGCACGGGATGGACATTCTCCAACAAAATGTCCCTCTTTCCCGCAGAAAAAACATCTTCTAGTCCTGCGGCGTACCGCCAATCCCCTCCTACGAAATGATGTCCCTCCCAACTGCATAGGCTCATCCGAACAGACAAGGGGAACCTCAACATAAGGGACTTTAGTGGTAGGTGGAGAAACAACAGGGAGTGGGGTTACCTCACCCCTCTCCCGAAGCCGTCTATCAGTACGGATAGCTAAGGCCATAGCAGCCTCCAGTGAATGAGGAGACTCATACTGAGCCAAAACGTCTTTTAATTTATCAGAAAGCCCATGACAAAACTGGCTCCTAAGAGCTGGGTCATTCCACTGAGTATCTGTGGCCCATCTACGAAACTCAGAAGAAAATTCCTCTGCAGGACGATCTCCCTGCTGTATCTTGCATAATTTTGTCTCAGCAAGAGAGACCCGATCTGGGTCATCATATACCAATCCCAGGGCAGTAAAAAATTGATCTACAGACAGTAGAGCCGGGGATCCCGGAGGAAGGGAAAATGCCCAGGATTGAGGGTCCCCTTGCAGAAGTGAGATAACAATTCCCACTCTCTGCTCATCACTCCCTGATGATCGAGGCCGAAGCCGAAAATACAATTTACATGCCTCCCGGAAGGTGAAAAATTTGTCTCGCCCACCAGTGAACCTGTCCGGGAGAGCTACTTTAGGTTCAACTCTGGTTTGCTCCAGGGGAGACAAAACTTTGGACTTAATGTCCGTCAGCTCCATGGATAATCCCTGCAACTGCAGAGCCAGCTGGGCTACTGGATCCATGGTAACTGGAGATAATTTTTATGGCCAGTGAAAATGTCACGCTGTCTAATGATATGTATACAATGTCAGTAAACTATTAAAACAGGAACAACACTCTATACAACAACTAGTATAGCAACATCAGCATGTAAGTATAGAATAGATTTACCTGACACGATATCTACTGAACTCAGGGTTAATCTTGAGGACTTGATGACTGAAACAGGAAAGAGGTGGACCGGGATCTAACCTGACCCTAAACTGGGGTCCTAACTAATCCCTCACCTTGGAGGTACTGATAATGGTTCAGAGGTCCAAGTCTCCACCTAACCCTGTCTCCTATCAGACCCTGAACCCTGTAATCAGTCCTAAGAAGGATCCTGACTACCACCAAAGGGATATGGGCTGATCTCAGCTAAATACACAGATTAGACATATAAGACAGACAGGATAGCACTCTCTTGCATACACATCAAACACCAAAGGAACATAAATGGTCTGGGAAATAAACTCTAACCAAGTTGAGCTTAGAACAACTAAGGAGCTCACAACTAAAGTCTATACAGATTCATTCCTATCTGTGGTCTGCATGAAGGTTTCACTGGCAACTCCCCAAGCAGACAACCAGGAATTTAAAGGAAACCAATCAACAAATAATCAATTGCAGCCGGGAGAAACTGCACCCAGTCCCAGCACGAGCACAGACAGAATTAACTCCCTAGCTGCCAAACACAAAGAAACAGCAGATCAGCTGTGAGAAGTCAAAATGTGCAACCGCGACGATCTTAATGGCAATGCACACATGACAGCGGGCTGGTCAGCACTGAATGTGCACAACACAAAAAACCAAGCCATCAAAAAGAGCCCGGGTGCACCCTGCAAAATATGATAAAAAGTGCAAAAAATGATGCATATGATAAATGCATCAGATGAGGTATTAGTTACTATTTTGGCCAAAGCAGATAAGCTCGCAACCCAACGTCAAGGGTCCTCATTTTATTGCGAGTAACTAACTAGACATAAATCCAAAAAAAAAAACATTTTTAGCAAAAGCAAATCATGAAAAACAATCATACCAGTCTGATCAAATGACCAATGCACTAGCAGGATGCAGCAGGCTCCATGGATAAAGGCTGGAGAAGCAACAGTGTTTAACACTGATAAGGCAGCACCCTATCACAAACAGTGTGATGAGGTGTAATCTTATGGAGAAAAACACAGATACAAGTTGTTAACCCTTACTGCATCGACGTACTATCCCGTCCATGGTACTGGCCCGTATGACCGGGGACGGGATAGTACGTCCAGCCCTTTAATGCGACATTGCGACTTAAGTCGCAATGATCGCATTAAAATTCCGACGCCATCTTACCTCAGGAGAGATGGCGCCGGCATCCCGGGGTCTGTCACCGCCCACCCTCACTCCCGATCGCTGTGATTGGCTGTTCAATTCTGAACAGCCAATCGCAGCCTTTCTCACTGTTTCATCCAATCTGATGGGCTGAAACAGTGAGATCCCAGGCTAGAATCGAGTACCGATGTACTCGATCCTAGGCCTGGGCATAGAAAGGAGCAGACCCCCCTGGATTGGCGCGATCGCCGATCACATCGATCGCGCCAATCGTAGGGCACAGCCGCGGTGTATCCGCGCTGTGCCCTGCCTGTACCTGCCTGGATCGGTGCAGTAATAGCACCGATCCTAGGCCGGAGCCTAGGACAGGCCCAGTAGGGCCTGCAGCTGCTGATTGGCGCGATCGATGTCATCGACGATCGCGCCAATCACAGGGCACAGCAGCGGTGTGACCGCTCTGTGCCCTGCTTCCTGACCTGCCGGTGACCTGCCTAGGAATCGGAGCAGTGAGCTCCGATTACTAGGCCGGTGCCTAGCAACCGGCAAAACAAGGGTCTCCTCTGATTGGTGGGATCGATGTGATCATCGATCCCACCAATGACAGGTCACAGCAGCGATGTGACCGCTCTGTGACCTGTCTGCAAACTGTCTGTGATCTGTGTGACCGCACTGCAGGGGTCCTCACACTTGCTGAGGATTCCTGCAGTGCGGTCACACGCCAGATCTCCTCCTGTGCTGGGCCTTGTGGTGCCACAGTAGCCTGTGACACCACAACTCCTGCTGAAGAAAGAAGAGGAGAAGAAAGAAGAGAGAAGAAAGAAGAGAGAAGAAAGAAGAGAGACTACAAACGTGAGTTTTTGAGCCCCGATCCCTGCCCGATTCACCCCAATCCCCCATTCCCCCCTCCCCCCTTCCCTTTCCCCCTCTTTTTACCCCCCCTTTGCGCACATTTAGCAGCCGCCGAGCGTTGATTGGTGACGCAGTTCACCGATCAACACTCGTGCTCGTTTTTCTTTGCCCCCCCTTTTCAGCAGCCGCGACTTGATAAGTGACCCAGTCACTATCAGAGCTCGTTCCGCATCTTTTTTTTCACCCCTTCCGCCACTCTGTGGCACTTCAGCAGCCGCGGAACTTTGATAAGTGACACCAGTCACTTATCAGAGCTCGTTCCTGCAGTTTTTTTTTTTTTTCACCCCCTTTCCGCCACTCCGTGCGCACTTCTAGCAGCCGCGGAACTTTGATAAGTGACACCAGTCACTTATCAGAGCTCGTTCCTGCAGTTTTTTTTTTTTTCACACCACTTTCCGCCACTCCGTGCGCACATCTAGCAGCCGCGGAACTTTGATAAGTGACACCAGTCACTTATCAGAGCTCGTTCCTGCGTTTTTTTTTTTTTTCACCCCTTTCCGCCACTCCTGTGCGCACATCTAGCAGCCGCGGAACTTTGATAAGTGACACCAGTCACTTATCAGAGCTCGTTCCTGCCGTTTTTTTTTTTTTTTCACTCCCCTTTCCGCCACTCCTGTGCGCACATCCAGCAGCCGCGGAACTTTGATAAGTGACACAGTCACTTATCAGAGCTCGTTCCTGCAGTTTTTTTTTTTTTTCACTCCCTTTCCGCCACTCCTGTGCGCACATCAGCAGCCGCGGAACTTTGATAAGTGATACCGTCACTTATCAGAGCTCGCTCCTGCCGTCTTTTTTTTTTCACTCCCCTTTCCGCCACTCCTGTGCGCACATCCAGCAGCCGCGGAACTTTGATAAGTGACACCAGTCACTTATCAGAGCTCGTTCCTGCATTTTTTTCTTTTCACTCCCCTTTCCGCCACTCCTGTGCGCACATCCAGCAGCCGCGGAACTTTGATAAGTGACACCAGTCACTTATCAGAGCTTGTTCCTGCATTTTTTTCTTTTCACTCCCCTTTCCGCCACTCCTGTGCGCACATCCAGCAGCCGCGGAACTTTGATAAGTGACACCAGTCACTTATCAGAGTTCGTTCCTGCAGTTTTTTTTTTTTCACTCCACTTTCCGCCACTCCCGTGTGCACATCTAGCAGCCGCGGAACCGTGAGTTTTTGAGCCCCGATCCCTGCCCGATCCACCCCAATCCCCCCATTCCCCCCTCCCCCCTTCCCTTTCCCCCTCTTTTTACCCCCCTTTGCGCACATTTAGCAGCCGCCGAGCGTTGATTGGTGACGCAGTTCACCGATCAACACTCGTGCTCGTTTTTCTTTTGCACCCCCTCCGTGCGCACTTCCAGCAGCCGCGGAACTTTGATAAGTGACACCAGTCACTTATCAGAGTTTGTTCCTGCAGTTTTTTTTTTTTTCACTTCCCTTTCCGCCACTCCTGTGCGCACATCCGGCAGCCGCGGAACTTTGATAAGTGACACCGGTCACTTATCAGAGCTCGTTCCTGCCGTTTTTTTTTTTTTCACTTCCCTTTCCGCCACTCCTGTGCGCACATCCGGCAGCCGCGGAACTTTGATAAGTGACACCGGTCACTTATCAGAGCTCGTTCCTGCCGTTTTTTTTTTTTTTTTTTCACTTCCCTTTCCGCCACTCCTGTGCGCACATCCGGCAGCCGCGGAACTTTGATAAGTGACACCGGTCACTTATCAGAGCTCGTGCCTGCTGGTTTAGACTTTTTTTCACAGGCATTTTTTTCCCTATTCTCTTTCTTTTCTTTTAGCTTTTTCCTTTCAGCATAGTTTGCACCAACCACTATCCCCCCCCCACACACACACACAGTTAGGCTGGGTCACACTGGCGACAAAATCGGACGACTGCAATGCGATGAAAAATCGCATTGCAGTCGGACCTATGTTAATCTATGGAGCAGCTCCCAGTATCAGATTTTTTGTGGTCCGTTTTAAACGTCCGAGTGCAATCGCAGCATGCTGCGATTGTCACCGATTGTGGGTCGACTATCGCCAATGCAAGTCTATGGGAGCGATGAAAAATCGGATTACAAACGGACCGCACGTGTGACTTGCGATTAAATCGCATCAGTGTCCTTTAGAAAAGCCGGCAATTCATCCCGGCTATACTGTAAAAGCACACTGACAGCTTTAATAAAGAATCGAATCAATACATATCCACACATAGAATCCACATATATATATATATATATATATATATATTATATATGTCATTGTGACATATATATATATATATATATATATATATTTATAGTTGCTAGACTTCTACATACTGTACTAGCCGCTAATTCAATTACCGGCTTTAGTGAAATCCCAGAAGCCGACATGAAATGATACATTGTTTCCACACAGTTAACCATGTAATTTCCTGTATTTTGATATTTGTTTAGAACTTACAATTACATGAGTGTATTTGTGCAAAATTTCAGACATGTAGGGGTTAATTAAAGGTGTAATTTCGTTGAAAAAAAATGCGTGGGCTCCCGCTGTATTTTCTCCACCAGACAGACAAAGCAAAGCGAGTGGGGGCAGATAATAATAGCCTAGGGAGGGTACATTTTTTGTGCCCCCCTGGCTACTAACATCTGCCCCCAGACACCCCAGAAAGGGCAAATCTATAATTAGATTCGCCCTTTCTTTTGGATCCATTATATGTCAGTTTTGCAAGCCTGCGAGAAAATCTCGCAAGTCGGATGAAAATCGGATGTTACAAGGTACACACACATGCGACTAAATCGCATCTTTGAAGGAAAATCGGATGCCAGAAGGATGTGTGATGTTTGCATTTTGATCCGACAATCGACCGTCTAAACGGACCGATTTTTTGTCGTTGTGTGTGACGCCGGCCTTATAAATAAAGTTCACACAAAGCACCACATTCACAAAAAAAATGTCCCGCTCGTCACGTTCTTCCCAACAGCGCTATTCAGTGGAGGAGGCACACGCTTTCCTTGCCTCCGACACTGATAGCGAGGGAGAGGATCCCACATTTCTTTACTTTTCAGATTCTTCATCCTCTTCTTCTTCTTCCTCCTCTTCCTCATCTTCCTCCTCGGGTCCTGCGGAACCGCCACGCAGACGCCCCAGGACAGAAGATGAGGCAGCGCCCACCCCTGAAAATGAACCAGCGCACCCCTCTTCGGACCCCATATGGACCCCGCCCCCCGAAAATTACGAGCCACTGATTCCTCATTTTGTGGCAGAATCAGGAATCAAGTTTGACACCACGGGCCTCAGAGAAATAGACTTTTTCAAAGTCTTTTTCTCTGAGGATTTTATTAACCTCGTGGTGGAGCAAACTAATTTGTATGCTCGGCAATTTTTGGCGCAAAACCCAGTGTCGTCATTTTCCAACTGGTCTCCTGTAGACGCAGGTGAAATGATGCAGTTTTGGGGCCTGGTCCTCCATATGGGGATCCTGAAGAAGCCAGAACTTCGGCAATATTGGAGTGTTGATATTTTATACAACACTCCACTGTTCCGAATGGTCATGGCCCGGACGCGTTTTGAGGCCATCCACAAATTCCTGCATTATAATGATAATGCACAGTGTCCCCCACAAAATGACCCCAACTTTGACCGTCTGTTCAAAGTTCGGCCGGTCATCGAACACTTCAGCAAAAAGTTTGCTGAAGTGTACGTGCCCCAAAGGGACATCTGCGTGGATGAGTCCTTGGTTCATTTTAAGGGACGGCTCAGATTCCGCCAGTACTGCCCAGCAAGAGGGCAAGGTACGGAATTAAACTCTACAAGCTGTGCGAGAGTACCTCAGGGTACACGCACAGCTTTAGAGTTTACGAAGGAAAGGACACCAGGATTGAACCCCCTGAGTGTCCCCCCGTCCTGGGAGTGAGTGGGAAAATTGTGTGGGATTTGGTGCACCCACTGCTGGATAAAGGTTATCACCTTTACACCGATAACTTTTATTCCAGCGTCCCACTCTACAAATCCCTCTCTGCGCGAGGTACCGCAGCTTGCGGTACTGTCCGCAAAAATCAGAGAGGCCTCCCGAATGACGCTACTTGGGCAGATGCTCAGAAAGGGTGAGAGCAGAGCCCAATGTAGCGACCACCTGTTGGTGGTCAAGTACAAGGACAAGAGGGATGTCCTTCTCTTGACCACCATACATGGTGATGGCAGCGCCCTCAGCACTGTACGGGGTACCTCTACACAGGTCCGCAAACCGGACTGTGTACTGGGGTACAATAAATACATGGGGGGTGTTGATCTCTCTGATCAACTCCTCCAACCGTACAGTGCTTTGAGAAAGGCCAAGGTGTGGTACAAGAAGCTGTCCATGCACATCGTCCAAATGGCAATGCTCAACGCTTTCCTGCTGTCACGATGTGCACGCAACAGCGATATGACGTACCTTCAGTTTCAGGAGGTAGTGGTTAAGGCCCTGATGTTTGGCGATCAGGAAAGAGCGGGCCCCAGTACTTCTGGAACTGAAGGTGCTCGTATCATACCAGGTCAGCATTTCCCGGGGGTGGTCCCGCCAACTGGAAGCAAAGGTAAGCCGCAAAAAAGGTGCCGAGTGTGTTACAAAAGGGGAATACGCAAGGACACCACTTACCAATGCGACACCTGCCCCGAAAAACCTGGCCTGTGTATGAAGGATTGTTTCAAATTGTACCACACCTCAATGCACTACTAATTTACTTTACAGGAAAGATTAGTTCCAGAAGGGGGGCACATTTAGAAAAGTTCCTTGGGAGTCTACTTTCCAAAATTATGTCACTTGTGGGTTTTTTTTACTGTTTAGGCACATCAGGAGCTCTGCAAACGGAACATGACGCCCGCAGACCATTCCATCAGTCTGCATTCCAAAACGTCAGGACTTCCCTTCTGAGCCCCGACTTGTGCCCAAACAGTTTTTTCCCACATATGGGGCACCAGTGTACTCAGGACAAATTGGACAACAATTTTTGGTGTCCAATTTCTCCTCTTACCCTTGGGAAAATAAAAAATTGGGGACTAAAACATCATTTTTGTGAGGATAAAAGTAGGATTTTTATTTTTACACCTGGGCATTATAAACTTTAGTGAAACACTTGGGGGTTCAAAATGCAACCACACACCTAGGTAAGTTCCTTAGGGGGTCTAGTTTCCAAAATGGGGTCACTTGTGGGGGTTTCCACTGTTTAGGCACATGAGGGGCTCTGCTAACGGGACATGACGCCCGCAGACCATTCCATCAAAGTCTGCATTCCAAAACGTCACTGCTTCCCTTCTGCGCCCTGCCATGCGCCCAAACAGTGGTTCCCCCAACATATGGGGTATCAGCGTACTCAGGACAAATTGGACAACAACTTTTGTGGTCCAAGTTCTCCTGTTACCCTTGGGAAAATAAAAAATTGGGGACTAAAACATCATATTTGTGGAATTTTTTTTTTTTTTTTTTTATTCACGCCAGGGCATTATAAACTTTAGTGAAACACTTGGGGGTTCAAAATGCTCACCACACACCTAGATAAGTTCATTAGGGGGTCTAGTTTCCAAAATGGGGTCACTTGTGGGGGTTTCCACTGTTTAGGCACATGAGGCGCTCTGCTAACGGAACATGACGCCCGCAGACCATTCCATCAAAGTCTGCATTCCAAAACATCACTGCTTCCCTTCTGCGCCCTGCCATGCGCCCAAACAGTGGTTCCCCCCAACATATGGGGTATCAGCGTACTCAGGACAAATTGGACAACAACTTTTGTGGTCCAATTTCTCCTGTTAACCTTGGGAAAATAAAAAATTGGGGACTAAAAACATCATATTTGTGGAAATTTTTTATTTTTTTTATTCACGCCAGGGCATTATAAACTTTAGTGAAACACTTGGGGGTTCAAAATGCTCACCACACACCTAGATAAGTTCCTTAGGGGGTCTAGTTTCCAAAATGGGGTCACTTGTGGGGGTTTCCACTGTTTAGGCACATGAGGGGCTCTGCTAACGGAACATGACGCCCGCAGACCATTCCATCAAAGTCTGCATTCCAAAACGTCACTACTTCCCTTCTGCGCCCTGCCATGCACCCAAACAGTGGTTCCCCCCAACATATGGGGTATCAGCGTACTCAGGACAAATTGGACAACAACTTTTGTGGTCCAATTTCTCCTGTTACCCTTGGGAAAATAAAAAATTGGGGACTAAAACATCATATTTGTGGAAATTTTTTTTTTTTTTTTTATTCACGCCAGGCATTATAAACTTTAGTGAAACACTTGGGGGTTCAAAATGCTCACCACACACCTAGATAAGTTCCTAAGGGGGTCTAGTTTCCAAAATGGGGTCACTTGTGGGGTTTCCACTGTTTAGGCACATCAGGGGCTCCACAAACGCGACATGGCGTCCGTTCTCAATTCCAGCCAATTTTGGTTTGGAATAGTCAAACGGCACTCCTTCCCTGTTGAGCCCTGCTGTGCACCCAAACAATGGTTCCCCCCAACATATGGGGTATCAGTGTACTCAGGACAAGTTGGACAACAACATTTGTGGTCCAATTTCTCCTCTTACCCTTGGGAAAATAACAAATTGGGGACTAAAACATCATAGTTGTGGAAATTTTTTTTTTTTTTATTCACGCCAGGCATTATAAACTTTGGTGAAACACTTGGGGGTTCAAAATGCTCACCACACACTAGATAAGTTCCCTTAGGGGGTCTAGTTTCCAAAATGGGGTCACTTGTGGGGGTTTACACTGTTTAGGCACATGAGGGCTCTGCTAACGGAACATGGACGCCCTGCATACCATTCCATCAAAGTTCTGGAATTCCAAAATCACTGCTTCCCTTCTGCGCCCTGCCATGCGCCCAAACAGTGGTTCCCCCCAACATATGGGGTATCAGCGTACTCAGGACAAATTGGACAACAACTTTTGTGGTCCAATTTCTCCTGTTACCCTTGGGAAAATAAAAAATTGGGGACTAAAACATCATATTTGTGGAAATTTTTTTTTTTTTTTTTATTCACGCCAGGGCATTATAAACTTTAGTGAAACACTTGGGGGTTCAAAATGCTCACCACACACCTAGATAAGTTCTTAGGGGGTCTAGTTTCCAAAATGGGGTCACTTGTAGGGGTTTCCACTGTTTAGGCACATGAGGGGCTCCACAACGCGACATGGCGTCCGTTCCACATTCCAGCCAATTTGGTTTGGATAGTCAAACGGCACTCCTTCCCTGTTGAGCCCTGCCGTGCGCCCAAACAATGGTTCCCCCCACATATGGGGTATCAGTGTACTCAGGACAAGTTGGACAACAACTTTTGTGGTCCAATTTCTCCTCTTACCCTTGGGAAAATAACAAATTGGGGACTAAAACATCATGGTTGTGGAAAAAATATGATTTTTTTTTCTTCACGGCTCTACATTATAAACTTGCGTGAAGCATTTGGGGGTTCAAAGTGTCACCACACATCTAGATAAGTTCCTTAGGGGGTCTAGTTTCCAAAATGGGGTCACATGTGGGGGGTTCCACTGTTTAGGCACTCAGTGGCTCTCCAAACGCAACATGGCGTCCTTTCTCAATTCCAGCCAATTTTGGTTTGGAAAAAAAAAGTCAAAATGGCGCTCCTTCCATTTCGAGCCCGCCGTGCGCCCAAACAGTGGTTCCCCCCCACATATGGGGTATCAGCGTACTCAGGACAAGTTGGACAACAACTTTTGTGGTCCAATTTCTCCTCTTACCCTTGGAAAAAAACAAATTGGGAACTAAAACATCATGGTTTGTGGAAAAAATATGATTTTTTTTCTTCATCGCTCTACATTATAAACTTTGCGTGAAGCATTTTGGGGGTTCAAAGTGTCATCACACATCTAGATAAGTTCCTTAGGGGTCTAGTTTCCAAAATGGGGTCACATGTGGGGGGTTTCCATGTTTAGGCACATCAGGGCTCTCCAAACGCAAAACATGGCGTCCTTTCTCAATTCCAGCCAATTTGGTTTTGGAAAAGTCAAATGGCGCTCATTCCATTTCGAGCCCTGCCGTGCGCCCCAAACAGTTGGTTCCCCCCCACATATGGGTATCAGCGTACTCAGGACAAGTTGGACAACAACTTTTGTGGTCCAATTTCTCCTCTTACCCTTGGGAAAATAACAAATTGGGAACTAAAACATCATGGTTGTGGAAAAAATATGATTTTTTTTCTTCACGGCTCTACATATAAACTTGCGTGAAGCATTTGGGGTTCAAAGTGCTCATCACACCATCTAGATAAGTTCCTTAGGGGGTCTAGTTTCCAAAATGGGTCACATGTGGGGGGTTCCACTGTTTAGGCACACAGTGCTCTCCAAACGCAACATGGCGTCCTTTCTCAATCCAGCCAATTTTGGTTTGGAAAAGTCAAAATGGCGCTCATTCCATTTCGAGCCCTGCTGTGCCGCCAAACAGTGGTTCCCCCCCACATATGGGTATCGGCGTACTCAGGACGAGTTGGGCAACAACTTTTGTGGTCCAATTTCTCCTCTTACCCTTGGGAAAATAACAAATTGGGGACTAAAACATCATGCTTGTGAAAAAATATGATTTTTTTTCTTCACGGCTCTACAATATTAAACTTGCGTGAAGCACTGGGGGTTCAAAGTGCTCACCACACATCTAGATAAGTTCCTTAGGGGTAATCTTATATACCAGACCGAAAATTACCACCATTTGTAAAATAAGGATATAAACAGAGTATAACATGCAGAATATATAAATCAAATAAAGGAAATGCACTACTCAAAAATAGGAAAATACAAATTTTATTTAAATACAACAAATTTAAAATGTACCATGGATGGCAGTGATAAACCAACAAAGCAGGGAGGTTGGTAACAAACAGGTGCAGCAGCAATAAGGATACCAATAATAAGGAGAAAATATAGGACCTAATGCAAAATGCAATAGTAACTAAACTCACGGGCATGACAATGTAAAGAGAGTGATAGAACACACATCCTAAGTCAAGACTAGAGTGTTAAATACCACAATAAGGTCCGAAAAAAACAAAAAGACATAAATAAATGGCCCAGCTGAGTATACCTGAGTGACCCGCGTCCCTGCACCCCAACCGCCGCGTTCGGCGCGGTGCCTTCTTCCGGGGGTATGGCATCACATAGAACAGAGCGGTAAAATTTTTATCCATAGTGGCCAACAGACAGAGAGGTGTCGGAATTCCAGCTCTCATAAGCGGCGCATGAGCGACCCCGTGACCCGGAAGTGACTACCAACCGAGTGCGTCATCAGCTGGGCAGGAACGCAGCGCCCAGCCCCGCCCACAAGTGAATGGGTTAGCTGGGAGCGCGTCACCCGGCAGCACCGATTGAAGACCCGTCGGGATAGCAACCATGGGCAGGAGCGCGCATGCGCACGGGAGCAAAATGAAGGAATATCATGAAAACAAAAAGTGAACACAGAACGGATAAAGACCAGCACATAAAGAAAAGTACCAATACGAATACTAGGATAATGTTTACAAAAAAGAGCTAGATACACAAAAAATAAGCAGGTGCATAATAGGAGCAAAAGTGCAGTACTGACAAGATGAAAAATAAAAACTAATATAAACATAAATATAAGTTGTGTTAATAATAATATATAATAATATTACATGAATCATAATAGTGTAATATAAGTTGAGTGACCAACAGTGAATGAGGACAAAATGCGACCAAAGAAGAATAATATAAGACGACTTGTAGATCCGTTCCGTCTGAATGGAATGCCAAGGAAATATACACAGTCCATTGGATCAAAAGAAATCTAAAACAAAAAGATGATAAATTAAAACAAGAATAAAAGAATGCCATTAAAAGCATGCTACAAGTGATCAGAAAAGGACGCAAAACTCAGACTCTCATTTAAACCTTGGGATGAAGAGTACGTAGCCTCCAGATCCATCAGCCTCTCTCTGTGCCAGCAGGCGCCCATAATTTCCACCACGTAAAATTTGGAACCAACCTATCAAGCCCCTAACCAAAAGCCAGAAGGATCACAAGAATGGTGAGTTTTGAAGTGGCGGGGTATATGTTTTTAAAGACCCAACGTCACTCTCTTTAGGAGCCGCCAAAATTATCACGAACGTGTTCCGTACACGTAATTTAAGGGCACGAGTTGTAAGGCCCACATAAATCATCTTGCATGGACATGTACCATAGTACACAACCATGCTCGTAGAGCAGGTAATAGATTGGTAATAAACAAATTCATTCCCACAGATGAAAAGAAATTTTTAGCATGGATAATATTAGGCAAGCAATGCATTTGCCACAGGTCTGGATCCCCATTTGTGCATGGGGAGTGGGTGGAGGGAAATAAAGGAGGAGGAGTGGGTGGTTTAAGATAGCTCCTCACTAAATGGTCACCCAAATTGTCGGATCTCCTAGCAACCACCGAAGGTCTATCCGTAAATAGTTTTTCAAGACAGGGTCCACAAGCAATATGGGCCAAAATTTTTCAATAGCATTATACATCTCCCTCCATCTAGAATGAAATTGAGTAACCAAACTCACCTGATTCCTAGATTGACGTTGAGAGATGAATACAACAGATGTTGTCTATCAGTGTTTCTAGCTCGATTATATGCCCTTAACGATCTTTTACTGTAACCGCGATCTAGAAAGCGTTGCTTCATGTCCTCAGCTTGTGCCTCAAAGGTCTCATCAGGGGAAACAAATCCTTCTAATTCGTAGAAATTGACCTGTGGGGCCCTGAGTTAATCACGTGGGGAGGGTGGGATGATGACGCATGTAAAACGGAATTGACCGATGTATCCTTACGGAAAACTTGGCAGACAGAGACCCATTAGAGTCTCTCTCCACCATGACATCCAAAAATCAATCCTCTGAAATTACATTTGTAAGTCAAATGAATATTGAGATGATTCTCATTCAAATTATTGAAAAAAACTGTAAATCAGAAGATGTACCTCGCCAGATGAGGAAGATATCATCAATGTAGCGGGTCCAAAAAATGACCCGCTCCATTGATGAACCCCCATCCGACGAAAAAGATCCCTCTCCCACAGCCCAGGAACAAATTAGCATACGAAGGCGCACAAGCCGCGCCCATTGCGGTTCCCTGGAGCTGTAGGTAGAAGGATCCATTGAAAACAAAAGCAGTTATGAGTCAAAAGAAACGTAAAAAAATCAATCAAGAAGTTGATGTCACTGGTGTTGAGACTCGTCATTGAAAGAAATTGTGACACAGCCCTCAGGCCATCCTCGGGGCGAATATTAGTGTATAATGACTCTACGTCACATGTGACAAGGAGCATGTCCTCATCAACATGTACGGAGTCAATTTTCTTCAAAAATTCCGAAGTATCCTTAAGTTACGATGGAATTGTCTCCACGAGGGGCCTGAGATGAGTCAATGTACTTGCCAATGTTCTCCGTAAGCCCACCCACCCCAGAAATGATAGGCCTACCTGGAGGATTTTGGAGGCATTTTGTGCATCTTAGGCAAGAGGTAAAGGTAATCCATCTTTAGGTAAGGTGCCCCCCTCCATCTATCCAAAATCTAGAAAGTTTCCTCCCTTGTCACTGTGCCCGAGTGTTGATCTCTTCGTTAAACTTGTCTCTAATGAGTTTGAGAAAATTCCCACAAATATATCTCAAGGTAATCTTTCTTGTACAGAACTCTCTGGGCTTAAGAGACTTAAGAAATTGAATGATGTGATCTTCAAGTCAGCTGACAAGGGGGGAAACGTGGTTGTCTGGCCAACTAAGTTATATGTTTCTGAAGCTCAACGGCAGCTGAGGGATACACGTTGCTATAAGAAAACTTACCTTTAATCCTTTGATTTCATTCAGGGAAGAACTGGGTAAAATTCTACATAAGGCATTAACAGCTAATGTGATCACTCCGCAAGTTCTGGATACTTTGCTGGTTAAAGACCCCTGTATGCCGACCCTTTACTCTTGCCTAAGGTGCACAAATGCCTCCAAAATCCTCCAGGTAGGCCTATTATTTCTGGGGTGGGTGGGCTTACGGAGAACATTGGCAAGTACATTGACTCATTCCTCAGGCCCCTCGTGGAGACAATTCCATCGTATCTTAAGGATACTTCGGAATTTTTGAAGAAAATTGACTCCGTACATGTTGATGAGGACATGCTCCTGTCAATGTGACGTAGAGTCATTATACACTAATATTCGCCACGAGGATGGCCTGAGGGCTGTGTCACAATTTCTTTCAATGACGAGTCTCAACACCAGTGACATCAATTCTTGATTGATATTTTACGTTTTCTTTTGACTCATAACTGCTTTGTTTTCAATGGATCCTTCTACCTACAGCTCCAGGGAACCGCAATGGGCGGCGGCTTGTGCGCCTTCGTATGCTAATTTGTTCCTGGGGCTGTGGGAGAGGGATCTTTTCTCGTCGGATGGGGGTTCATCAATGGAGCGGGTCATTTTTTTGGACCCGCTACATTGATGATATCTTCTCATCTGCGAGGTACATCTTCTGATTTACAGTTATTTTTCAATAATTTGAATGAGAATCATCTCAATATTCATTTGACTTACAAATGTAATTTTCAGAGGATTGATTTTTTGGTGTCATGGTGGAGAGAGACTCTAATGGGTCTCTGTCTGCCAATGTTTTCCGTAAGGATACATCGGTCAATTCCGTTTTACATGCGTCATCATCCCACCCTCCCCACGTGATTAACTCAGTCCCCACAGGTCAATTTCTACGAATTAGAAGGATTTGTTCCTCTGATGAGACCTTTGAGGCACAAAGCTGAGGACATGAAGCAACGCTTTCTAGATCGCGGTTACAGTAAAGATCGATTAAGAGGGCATATAATCGAGCTAGAAACACTGATAGACAACATCTGTTGTATTCATCTGCTCAACGTCAATCTAGGAATCAGTGAGTTTGTTACTCAATTTCATTCTAGATGGAGGGAGATGTATAATGCTATTGAAAAATTTTGGCCCATATTGCTTGTGGACCTGTCTTGAAAAACTATTTATCGGATAGACCTTCGGTGGTTGCTAGGAGATCCGACAATTTGGGTGACCATTTAGTGAGGAGCTATCTTAAACCACCCACTCCTCCTCCTTTTTTTCCCTCCATCCCCCACTCCCCTGCACAAACATGGGGATCCAGACCTTGTGGCAAATGCATTGCTTGCCCTAATATTATCCATGCTAAAAATTTCTTTTCATCTGATGGGAATGAATTTGTTATTACCCAATCTATTACCTGCTCTACGAGCATTGTTGTGTACTATGGTACATGTCCATGCAAGATGATTTATGTGGGCCTTACAACTCGTGCCCTTAAATTTAGTGTACGTGAACAACGTTCGTGATATTTTGGCGGCTGCTAAAGAGAGTGACGTTGGGTCTTTAAAAACTATACCCGCCACTTCAAAACTCACCATTCTTGTGATCCTTCTGGCTTTTGGTTAGGGGCATTGATAGGTTGGTTCCCAAATTTTACGTGGGTGGAAATTTATGGGCGCCTGCTGGCACAGAGAGAGGCTAGATGGATCTGGAGGCTACGTACTCTTCATCCCCAAGGTTTAAATGAGAGTCTGAGTTTTGCGTCCTTTCTTGATCACTTGTAGCATGCTTTTAATGGCATCTTTTATTCTTGTTTTAATTTATCATCTTTTTGTTTTAGATTCTTTGATCCAATGACTGATGTATATTCCTTGGCATTCCATTCAGACGGAACGGATCTACAAGTCGTCTTATTATATTCTTCTTTGGTCGCATTTTGTCCTCATTCACTGTTGGTCACTAAACTTATATTACACTATTATGATTCATGTAATATTTTATATATTATATATTACACAACTTATATTTATGTTATATTTATGTTTTATTTTTCATCTTGTCAGTACCTGCACTTTTGCTCCTATATGCACCTGCTTATTTTTGTGTATCTAGCTCTTTTTTGTAAACATTATCCTAGTATTCGTATTGGTACTTTTCTTTATGTGTGGTTCTTTAATCCGTTCTGTGTTCACTTTTGTTTTCACGATATTCCTTCATTTTGCTCCCGTGCGCATGCGCGCTCCCTGCCCGATGGTTGCTATCCCGACGGCGTCTTCAATCGGCTGCTGCCGGTGACGCGCTCCCAGCTAACCCACTTCACTTGGGGCGGGGCTGGGCGCTGCGTTCCTGCCAAGCTGATGACGCACTCGGTGGTAGTCACTTCCGGGTCACGGGGTCGCTCATGCGCCGCTATGAGAGCTGGGAATTCCGACACCTCTCTGTCTGATTGGCCACTATGGATATATATACCGCCTGTTCTATGTGATGCCATACCCCCGGAAGAAGGCACCGCGCCGAAACGCGCGTTGGGGTGGCAGGGACGCGGTCTCACTCAGGTATACTCAGCTGGGCCATTTATTTATGTCTTTTTGTTTTTTTCGGACCTTATTGTGGTATTTAAACACTCTAGTCTTGACTTAGGATGTGTGTTCATCACTCTCTTTACATTGTCATGCCCTGAGTTTAGTTACTATTTGCATTTTTGCATTAGGTCCCTATATTTTCTCCTTATTATATGGTATCCTTATTGCTGCTGCACCTGTTTGTTGCAACCTCCCTGCTTTGTTGGTTTATCACTGCCATCCTTGGTACATTTTAAATTTGTGTATTTAAATAAAATTTGTATTTTCCTATTTTTGAGTAGTGCATTTCCTTTATTTGATTTAAAAGTTCCTTAGGGGGTCTAGTTTCCAAAATGGGGTCACATGTGGGGGGTTTCCACTGTTTAGGCACATCAGGGAATCTCCAAACGCGACATGGCGTCCAATCTCAATTCCCACCAATTTTAGTTTGGGAAAGTCAAACGGCGCTCCTTCCATTCTAAGCCCTTCCGTGCACCCAAACAGTGGTTTTCCCCCACATATAGGGTATTGGCGTACTCAGGAGAAATGGCACAACAACTTTATCAGTCCATTTTCTCCTTTTTCCTTGTGAAAATAAAAAAAATGTTGTAATAGATCATTTTTGTGACTAAAAAGTAAAATGTTCATTTTTTCCTTTCACATTGCTTCAGCTCCTGTGAAGCACCTGAAGGGTTAATAATCTTCTTGATTGTGGTTTTGAGTACCTTGAGGGGTGCAGTTTTTAGAATGGTGTCACTTTTGGGCATTTTCTACCATATAGATCCCTCAAAGTGACTTCAAATGTGAGGTGGTCCCTAAAAAAAATGGCTTTGTAAATTTTGTTGTAAAAATGAGAAATCGCTGGTCAACTTTTAACCCTTATAACTTCCTAACAAATAAAAATTTTGTTTCCAAAATTGTGCTGATGTAAAGCAGACATGTTAGAAATGTTATTTCTTAACTATTTTATGTGACATATTTCTCTGTTTTAAGGGAATAAAAATTCAAAGTTTGAAAATTGCAAAATTTTCAAAATTTTCGCCATATTTGCGTTTTTTTCAAAAATAAACGCAAGGTATATGGAAGAAATGTTACCACTAACGTGAAGTACAATATGTCACGAGAAAACAATCTCAGAATCGCGAATATCCGTTGAAGCGTTCCAGAGTTATAACCTCATAAAGAGACGTGGTCAGAATTGTAAAAATTGGCCCGGTCATTAACGTGCAAACCACCCTTGGGGGTGAAGGGGTTAAAACATGAATGTCATGCACAGTGTCTGGATAACAGCCTATTTTAAACGCCTATGATGGAAGGCGGGCTGGTCAGCACTGAATGTGCACAACACAAAAAAACCAAGCCATCAAAAAGAGCCCGGGTGCACCCTGCAAAATATGATAAAAAGTGCAAAAAATGATGCATATGATAAATGCATCAGATGAGGTATTAGTTACTATTTTGGCCAAAGCAGATAAGCTCGCAACCCAACGTCAAGGGTCCTCATTTTATTGCGAGTAACTAACTAGACATAAATCCAAAAAAAAAAACATTTTTAGCAAAAGCAAATCATGAAAAACAATCATACCCAGTCTGATCAAATGACCAAATGCACTAGCAGGATGCAGCAGGCTCCCATGGATAAAGGCTGGAGAAGCACAGGTGTTTAACCACTGATAAAGGCAGCCACCCTATCACAAAAACAGTGATGATGAAGGTGTTAACTGCTTAGTGGGAGAAAAAAACCACAGATACAAGTTGCTTAAAACATGAATGTCATGCACAGTGTCTGGATAACAGCCTATTTTAAACGCCTATGATGGAAGGCGGGCTGGTCAGCACTGAATGTGCACAACACAAAAAACCAAGCCATCAAAAAGAGCCCGGGTGCACCCTGCAAAATATGATAAAAAGTGCAAAAAATGATGCATATGATAAATGCATCAGATGAGGTATTAGTTACTATTTTGGCCAAAGCAGGGTGCACCCGGGCTCTTTTTGATGGCTTGGTTTTTTGTGTTGTGCACATTCAGTGCTGACCAGCCCGCCTTCCATCATAGGCGTTTAAAATAGGCTGTTATCCAGACACTGTGCATGACATTCATGTTTTAAGCAACTTGTATCTGTGTGTTTTTTCTCCCACTAAGCAGTTAACACCTTCATCATCACTGTTTTTGTGATAGGGTGGCTGCCTTTATCAGTAGTTAAACACCTGTTGCTTCTCCAGCCTTTATCCATGGGAGCCTGCTGCATCCTGCTAGTGCATTTGGTCATTTGATCAGACTGGGTATGATTGTTTTTTAGCATAATGCACTCCCCATATGGAGTCTCTGTAGTATAATGCACCCCCATATAGAGCCTCTGTATTATAATGCACCCCCATAGGGAGTCTCTGTAGTATTATGCACCCCCATAGGGAGCCTCTGAAGTATAATTCACTCCCATATAGAGCCTCTATAGCATAATGCACCCCCATATAAAGCCTCTATAGTATAATGCACCCCCATATAGAGCCTCTGTAGTGTAATGCACCCCCATATAGAGCCTCTGTAGTGTAATGCACCCCATATAGAGCCTCTATAGCATAATGCACCCCCATATAAAGCCTCTATAGTATAATGCACCCCATATAGAGCCTCTGTAGTGTAATGCACCCCATATAGAGCCTCTGTAGTATAATGCACCCCATATGGAGCCTCTGTATTGTAATGCACCCCCATATGGAGCCTCTGTAATATAATGCACCCCCATATGGAGCCTCTGTAGTATAATGCACCCCCATATGGAGCCTCTGTAATATAATGCACCCCATATGGAGCCTCTGTATTGTAATGCACCCCCATATGGAGCCTCTGTAATATAATGCACCCCCATATGGAGCCTCTGTAGTATAATGCACCCCCATATGGAGCCTCTGTAGTATAATGCACCCCCATATGGAGCCTCTGTAATATAATGCACCCCCATATGGAGCCTCTGTAGTATAATGCACCCCCATATGGAGCCTCTGTAGTATAATGCACCCCCAATTGGAGCCTTTGTATTATAATGCACTCCCCATTACAAAAGAAACAAACCAATACTCACCTCTCTTGCTCCCGGCTCCTGCGCTGCTCACTGCTCACCCTCTCATCTCCTGACAGCGGACACCGGGCAGTGACGTCATCGTGCGCCCGCTGTCAGACGCTGAGAGGGGGATTATGGGAGAGAAGGAGCGCTCGCTGACCCCCTGCACACCGATGCAGTTACAGTAGTGTAGCTCCGGGTGGGCCCCCTCACAGCGCGGGGCCCAGGGCCACCGCCCCCTCTGCCCCCGGGTAGCTACGCTACTGCGTGAATCTAATCCTATCCTGTCTGATACTGTCTGCTGAGCAGTGTATCTAATCCTATCCTGTATGATACTGTATGCTCAGCCGTGTATATAATCCTATCCTATGTGATACTGACTGCTGAGCTGTGTATCTAATCCTATCATGTGTGATACTGATTGCTGAGCCGTGTATCTATTCCTCTTGTGTGTGATACTGACTGCTGAGCCGTGTATCTAATCATCTACTGTGTGTTATTTTCTGCTGATTCGTGTATCTAATCCTATCCTGTGTGATACTGTCTGCTGAGCCGTGTATTGAATCCTATCCTGTGTGATACACTCTGCTGAGCTGTGTATCATAATCATATCCTTTTGTGTTACTGTCTGCTTAGCCGTGTATCTAATCTTTATCCTGTGTGATAGTCTGCTGAAGCCGTGTATCTAATCCCTATCCTGTGTTGTATACAGTTGCTTAGCTGTGTATCTAATCCTGTCCTGTGTGTTTACTGTATGCTGAGTCATGTTTTCTAATCCTAGTATGTGTGATACTGTCTGCTGAGCCGTGTATCTAATCCTATCCTGTGTGATACTATCTGCTGAGCTGTGTATCTATTCCTATCCTGTGTGTGAGTCTGCTTAGCCGTGTATCTAATCTTTCCTGTGTGTTACTGTCTGCTGAGTCATGTATCTAATCATGTATCATGTATTCTCCTTTACCCCACCTGATGAAGACGGTTTGGACCGTTGAAACGCGTTGTGGCAGTGGTATTGGAGGAAGAATAAAGTTTGGCCAACATTTATTAAATTGTCCATTATTCCTTTGGCGCCCCTTGAGACCGCTGCACCATTGTTCACATGTCCTATCCTGTGTGATACAGTCTGTTGAGCCGTGTATCTAATCCTATCCGGTGTGTGACAGTCTGCTGAGCTGTTTATCTAATCTTATCCTGTGTGTTACTGTTTGCTGAGCTGTGTATTTAATCCTATCCTGTGTGATACCGACTGCTGAATTATATATCTAATCCTATCCTGTGTGATACTGTTTGCTGAACCGTGTATCTAATACTATCCTGTGTGATAATTGTGCTGAGCTGTGTATCTAATCATATCCTGTGTGATACTGACTGCTAATAATAATAATAATCTTTATTTTTAATAGCGCTAACATATTCCGTAGCGCTTTACAGTTTGCACACATTATCGTCGCTGTTCCCTATACTAGATTCCCTATCAGTATGTTTTTGGAGTGTGGGAGGAAACCGGAGAACACGGAGGAAACCCACGCAAAACGGGCAGAACATACAAACTCCTTGCAGATGTTGTCCTTGGTGGGATTTGAACCCAGGACTCAAGCGCTGTAGTGCTATCCACTGAGCCACCATGGTGCCCATGTGTATCTGACCTGTGTATCTAATCCTATCCTGTGTGATACTGTCTGCTGAACCATGTATCTAAACCTATCCTGTGTGATACTGTCTGCTGAGCCGTGTATTGAATCCTATGCTGTGTGATACTGTCTTGCCTAGATCCCTATTGTATCTAATACCTACTCCTATCTGTGTGATACTGTCTGCTGAGCCGTGTATCTAATCCTATCCTGTATGATACTGTATGCTGAGCCATGTATCTACTTCTATCCTCTGTGATACTGACTGCTGAGCTGTGTATCTAATCCTCCCCTGTGTGTTGCTGTCTGCTGATCGGTGTATCTAATCCTCCCCTGTGTGTTGCTGTCTGCTGATCGGTGTATCTAATCCTACCCTGTGTGTTACTGTCTGCTGAGCATTGTATCTAATCCTATCCTGTGTGTTACTGTCTGCTGAGCTGTGTATCTAATCCTATCCTGTGTGATACTGTGTATATAATCCTATCCTGTGTGATACTGTCTGCTGAGCTGTGTATCTAACCGTATCCTGTGTGATACCGTCTGCTGAGCCGTGTATCTAATCCTATCCTGTATGATACTGTCTGCTGAACCGTGTATCTAATCCTATCCTGTGTGACACTGTCTGCTGAGCTGTGTATCTAATCCTATCCTGTGTGATACTGGGCTCCCCCGCAGTCTGTGTCAGAGGGTGGTCTGTGTCGGCACGGTAATAAATTGTGTTATTTGCAGCTTTACAGAAGGACGATGACAACATAGAAATGATAAGAATAATAGGCCTCAGTTACCACAACTGTAAGACGCCTCTCCATTATTAATCTTATATTAATAAAGGGTTAAAAAAAATACACACATAAGAAAAGTATTTTAATGAAATAAAACAACACAGTTTTCATATCTTTATTGTACGCCAAGATCCAAGCGACGCCCTTGGTCTCCTGTAAAAAAAATAAACCAACCATATACTCTCTGTCCAACGCAGTCCAATTAGTAATCGAATGTCCCACGACGATCTCCCTATAGAACAGTAACATCAGGTGATGTCACTGCTCTGTAGGGCCTCAAAGTGATGAACTGACAGGAGACAATGGCTCCTGCAGTGCATCACTGAGGTTACCTGAGTTCATTCTCTCACTTTATGGCGATGCTGCGTGGGAATTTTCTCACCCAGCATTGCCAGAGAGAGAATGAACTGAAGTGACGTCATTCTCTCTCCAGCGGAGGGATACACACAGCGGAGGATTACCTGAGCTGTCAGTGTATCGCGGAGCCCGTGTAGAGCGCGGACATCACCTGATATCAGTGTTCTACACCGGAGATCGTCGTGGGACAGTCGTTAATCACTGGACTACAGTAGAAAGGTAATGTATAGGATGTTTTATTATCTTATTTTTATTACAGGAGATCGATGGCTTCAGGGGAATTAGGTGATTGGTGAGTATGTACTCTATGTTATGTGTTGTATGTACTGTATGTTTGTTTGTTTTTTACATTCAACACATTAGCTGGATGATGGGACTACTACTGTCCCATCATTGGCTAATGTGTCACTGTCAGTGTAGCAGGCATAGCCGGATGGGACTTGTAGTCCCATCGGACGATGCCTGCATACACATACATACACACAGACAGGCCAGCAGACCCCCGCACATACACGCACACAGTCACCGCCCACACACTTCCCTCCTCCTGACCTGCAGCCAGTGGCACTCAGCTGGAGGATTTGAATCCCGCGCCACTCATTGGCTGAGCCGGCAGGTGGATCTGCCAATGAGGGGTGCCACGCGGCTTTGGCGGGGGACTTGAATCTCATACCGCTCAAAGCGCACGTCACCGCTCATTGGCTGAGCTGCCGGTGGCTGAGCCAATGAGCGGTGCAGAATTCAAATCCCCCGCCAAAGCCGCGTGGCACCTTGGCAGGGGATTTGAATCCCACGCGGCACCGCTCATTAGCTCAGCCGGCAGGGCGGGGGATTTGAATCCTGCGCCGCTCAAAGCCACGTTGTACCACTCACTGGCTGAGCTGCCGCCAGCTGAGCGGCGCAGGATTCAAATCCCTCAAAGTCACAAGGTACCGCTCATTGGCTGAGACACCCGCCGGCTCAGCCAATGAGAGGTTGCCGCGCGGCTTTGGCAGGGGATTTGAATCCCGCACCGCTCAAAGCCACGTTGTACCACTCACTGGCTGAGCTGCACCAGCTGAGCGGCGCAGGATTCAAATCCCTCAAAGTCACAAGGCACCGCTCATTGGCTGAGACACCCGCCGGCTCAGCCAATAAGCGGTGCCACGCAGCTTTGGCGGGGGATTTGAAGTCATCAGCTTCAGCAGCAGCCAGGACACAGCGGGGCTCTGCATCTAAGGCCGGGATCACACATGCGAGTAAATCGTCCAACACTCGCATGTGAAATCCCAGCTCTGGCGCCGGCACTCGGGAGTGGAGCGAGCGGCTGCATATAACTACATGCGAGTGTCGGACGATTTACTCGCATGTGTGATCCCGACCTAACTGTGAGCTCAGCTCACTGTGTGCACTTGTCTGCTTCTGCCTTGGAGGGGCCTGACAGCCAAGGAGGCTAGGTGCATCAGCAGCAGCTGCACGGCAGCCGCTCAGCCAATGAGCGATGCCGCACGGCTTTGGCGGGAGATTCAAATCCCGCCGGCACCGCTCATTGGCTCAGCCGGCGGGGCAGGTGATTTGAATCCCACTGTCATAAGATTATTCTGATGTTCTATGGAGACCGGTGACTTGGGTCAGAATGAAGATAACAACACGGTATGTCAAGACTTAATAAAGTATATTGTAGGCAGACAGGCTTCAGTTAACAGGGGAAAAGTAAACAGAGGCTCAAAGAATCAAGCAGCAGATTATGCAGGCTCAGTAATACAAGGGTGTTGTCAGTACAGACCAAAGATGAAAGTTCAAGCCCGGGAATGCAGGATCCAGAGTCCGGCTGGACTGGGCTCCAAGCGGCGGGCAAGCCGCAGCGGAGGTGGGTGTAGAGCAGATCCAGGAAAGTAGAGTCCTTTGGATGAAAGGCAGACTGGTAGCAGACGGGGTAACCCGAAGATCAGAAGGAGCAGGCGAGATGCAAGTTCTTCCAGCTTGGCAGCAGGTGAAGTAGGAGATACACAAGCAAGTATAGTGTACAGAGTCCCTTCATATATGCAGCAGACAGGAAACAAGGCATATCAGACAGGAAACAAGATGGCCCCCGAGAAGCCACTAACTCCATCTTAGATGAGGGCAAAGTCCAGCAGAACTAAGGGCAGATCAGGCAAACAGGAAACAAGATGGCCCCGAGAAGCCATCAACTCCATCTTAGATGAGGGCAAAGTCCAGCAGAACTAAGGCAAAAACAGGTACACAGTTCAGATCCTTACACCCACGCCGCTCATTGGCTCAGCCGGCGGGCGGCTCACCAATGAGCGGTGCCGCGCAGCTTTGGCAGGGGGATTTGAATCCTGAGCGGCACCGCTCATGGGCTCAGCCGGCGTGCGGCTCAGCCAATGAGCGGTGCCACGTGGCTTTGGCGGAGGATATGAATCCCGGCCGCCATATCGGAATACCCATAACTTAGGTGTTCCAATATCGGCATACTTCCGGCCGCGGTGCATTGTGGAAGCGACACAAGCGCCGGAAGTTGTGAGAGAGTTTGTTGGTAATTATATATTAGAGGTAGATTTTTACATTCAGTTTGCATGACTGTTATTTTTGCTTGTGTATTTTATAAGTCTGTACAGCACCTTATTTATACATTTAGATTTTATGGGATATCTAATATATACTGCTGATTGATGCCCTGTGACTATTATGATGTTCACTTATACTGTCTTATTTTCTTGTATCAAGATTGTGATAAAGCCCCCACTGGGATTGAAACATCCTTACTTTGTCACATATTTAAAAGCCACATTTTGTTTTGTTTGTCTTCACAAAATAAAGAACCTTGCATTACCAAAACAGAGTGTGTGGTGAATCTCTCCAGCCTTGGTCATGGGGTCACAGACCCCATTCCACTTGCACGTCGACAATTTGACTGAGTGCATGCCAATCTTTCAGCACAACTTCCTTTAAAACACAGGTCCGCCATTCGAAGCTGCCACTCCATGCGGCCGATGACACTGCGGTAAGCCATACTGCTGAGTGCCTTCTCCTTTGGTGTTGTCTTCTGCAATGCCGCCGAGCTGATGAGCACAAGGGATCCCTTTTCCGCTCTATCTTGGGAGGAGTCTCTTATGCTTGGCCGACAGGTTTTGTCTCAGTCTCCTTCCATTCTTCAGAGTTCTGCATCAGTGGGCAGAGTTTCTTCTTTCTTTGCCTCCCTACCACTGCTCATAGGGGGCTGACTTCTGGTCTCAGGCCACGGGCCATACCAGTTGGATTTTCACGACGTTTCACCAAGAGGATGTCCTCGATGGGCGGAACTTTCATCAGCGTCATCTTGGGACTTCTAACGGCCACCATCTTGACCTTTTCTGACGTTCCTTCACTTTCTACACATGATGACTCTAGATCCTGCTGACTATGCCAAGTTGTGCAGGTCGAGGGGCTGTTGTGCTCCCACACCCTGACATCCCACAAGCAGATAGTGTCCTGTTTACCTTGTGCTGTGGGTGTTTATTATAACACTCACGGTTTGGCCAGGAGCCTACATTTTCTGCACGATCCTGGATCCAGGAACTGCCATGCATTGAACAGGAGACACTTTCAAACAAATGAACTTTACTGAACAGTCCAGTTTCAGCCTTAGTTATCCCTTCCTTGTCTGGCACCCCTGGCTCCTGAGATACTCTGTCCGGCTTTGCAGCTCTCATGGGTTCCGAGTCGCCTTTCCGATACAGTTCCGTCTGACTTTCCCTTCTGGAAAGTGATAAATGCACGCTCCTCTGCACTAATTTGGGCGGTAGGCCCCGGACGTTCCAGGAAGATCCACTAAAGTTAGTGGTGGCTGTCCGCATGTTGCCCAAAGTTCATACTTTTTTGTGCTTTTCAGCCCTCTGGCCTTGGACTATACTTATCACACTTTCTATCTAATCTTCTCATCTCCCTAAAGCAGGAAGTGCTCCCCTTTTTATAACCTAGCCTCTTCCCATTGGCTGAGCTGGTTCCAACCGCTTAACTGTTCCTACACTGGGCAACTTACATCCTAAGGCCGGCGTCACACTGGCGAGTTTGATGCGAGTTAGTCGCACGACTTTCTCGCATCAACACCTGGCACGGCCGCCCGCTCTCGGAGCCGAGTGTGCGGCTGCATAGAAATACATGCAGCCGCAAACTCGGGTCCGAGAGCGGGCGGCCGCGCCGGGTGTTGATGCGAGAAAGTCGTGCGACTAACTCGCATCAAACTCGCCAGTGTGACGCCGGCCTAATTCCTGAATCTATTGTGTCCTAAACTGCACAGTCCCAATCCTTATCTATATCAACTGCTTTATCCTATTCCTATAACTATGTCCTAATTTTATACCCTGTTTTCCCTATTCTAAGTACAGTACATTAACACGTTATGAGTTCGACATTAATAATTAAAACATTCTGTAAAATTATTCATGTTACATCACTCATATAACCAACTGCTTTATCCTATTCCTATAACTATGTCCTAATTTCATACCCTGTTTTCCCTATTCTTAGTACAGTAATTAACACGTTATGAGTTCGACATTAATAATTAAAACATTCTGTAAAATTATTCATGTTACATCACTCATATAACCAACTGCTTTATCCTATTCCTATAACTATGTCCTAATTTCATACCTGTTTTCCCTATTCTTAGTACAGTACATTAACACGTTATGAGTTCGACATTAATAATTAAAACATTCTGTAAAATTATTCATGTTACAGCACTCATATAACCAACATAAATTAATTCACATTAGTGCCCGTGATATTCTATTCAGTTGAACTACATTCTTAATACACAAAAGTACACCCGTTTTATTAGATAGGAGAAAGATCATGATTGTCCCTGACATACTCTTACATATGCCGGTCCATGAAAAATCGCTTGGATGAACTAGCGTGTCCCGCAATGGGCGTGGCGCATAAGAATCAAACAGGAACGCGGCTGCAGTGCAAGCAGGAGGGAACAAAGTTAACAGGTTCTTTTTATGAAAGACATTAAAAAGTAAATACTCACCATGTAGAAAATAAGAGAAAATAGTGAACAAGAAATCAATTTTACACG